>SMLS01072269.1:0-22053 GCA_004785975.1 Popillia japonica
CATGTAGGTATGCCTTTAATCAATTATTCTTTTAATACATAACTACCTCAAACAAAACCTAACGTTGGAAAACGTTATTGTAGATAAAATGACTAAAAACCTAACTTTCTTTCTAAGCAAAAGTTACTGAATATAAGAATTATTAGAAACACGACATTAATTTCTGCGTTCTTCGTATGTAATTTCGTAATATAAAACCTAAAGAAACGGACACGTAACGGAATCGAAACCATAAAGGAGAAATTAAATGTAATAAAATTCCACGTGCGGAATGTAATGTTCTTCTAAGTAATAGCCTACAACGAGAAAAAAAAAGATTGTTGACTGGCTTATGGCGACAGCATGCCATCCAATATTTTCTCTATTTCCATTTTGTTTTATATATTTTAGTCATTAACCGTAACAACAGCATGCGCACATAGTGGTTATCGAATTACAAACGTTTATGTAGCTTTACGTGTACTAGCA
Organism: Popillia japonica; assembly: GCA_004785975.1. Lineage (NCBI taxonomy): Eukaryota > Metazoa > Arthropoda > Insecta > Coleoptera > Scarabaeidae > Popillia > Popillia japonica. Next base: position 469 of record SMLS01072269.1, read on the forward strand.
GGTCTACGCCACCGTTAAATTTACTATAGCAATAAATGCAAGAACAGGCTTTTGTAATATCGTCTACAAGAAAATTATCCTTCTGGGTACAAAAACCTAGGAGAAAAAATCCAAATGCCTAGCACACAATTGCCTGGCTTCCTACTTCGTACAGCGATAATTAATCCAACAGTGACAAATTAGTGTAAGCGTTTATTCCAGAACAATTCAGTAGTCTTTAATTATAACTAATGCATTAATGGACGTTTGTGATAAACCGGTTGATTGGTTTCAATTCTAGTTTTGACGTGGTAACGATAGTGGATGATTTATTGTTGATTACTATCATATTAATAATTACATGATTTAGTCATTTATTGTGTGTAAACGGGCGTTAGTTCTATATATGATATACATATAATGAAAACTGCCCTTAACCTAATGTGACGTATCTACTTGTAGTCTTTTAAAGAAGATACATACATAAATTGCAATACAAGAACACCCTAATGCGCTTCATTAACCGCAAGATTAGTTATTGAAACACTGCAATTCTGCTTGATAAACTTTACCAAGGAATATCTAAAACTACCAATTATTAACCTTAAGCAAGATAGTAGTTTAGTACTACTATTTCTTCAATACCGCCTTTTTTTGTAAGCAAATCAATCTTTGAGCTGATTGCATTTCTGGTGGTGAATAAATTAAATGGAAGCGAGTATATTCGAGGATGTTAGATCTCTATCACCAATATTACAAAAAGGCGCATTATATCTCCTAATGGAAGAAATTTTTTATAGTGCTATGTTTTTTCCACCAAAAATTGGAAAAAAATATATTTCAATAATCAATGACAAGGGGAACACCAGGGTTGTCCGACATGGATTTTAATGAATCTCAACTATGTTATAGAGGAACCATCCTTCACTACTCAGGTACGAGCTTTTATCGTACCGCACCCTAGTTTCTGAAAAAATCAACGTTGTATAGTGCGTTGAATGAACCCGCCTCCTTCCTTTATATCAATAATGTTAGTTTCTCAACAAGAAAGCTTTCGTAGCTCGGTGGATAACAACTGCCTGCTACTTGTAATTTTGCATCAGGAGATCGTTTTGAGCATTTAATACCATAATAATTTACCCTATCATTTATTTAAACTTCCCCCGCGAATTATTTTTCGGTTTAGTTCTTGAAGGAATATATTCTTTATCTTTTAGAACTGCTTTTACGTTATTTCTCCTTTTTTAACTGCTATATTTTTTCCAGAAAATTGTTCATTAGAATATTTTCTTATTTCTTTATTACCAGTATTCACGAATGTAATGGTTTTTTTTTCATTTTATTAGAGTGAACCAACTTCAGAAGACGACTTAGATGTCTATGATTTTTTAATTAAAAACTTGTTTTAAAGACTACACTGAAATTACAATTTTCATTACCTATTTCAACTTTCAAAACAGGAAGATGTTCTAACAAAATCTGATAAAAATGTAGTTCTTTTCACGTGATTATCGAAATCATTTGCTTACGTACTTTATTATGAAATTTAAGAAAAGAAGTTTAGTGTACCTAAGAAATAACTGAAAATATTTATAACAAATTTACATTTATACGTACAAAATAGCAACATTGTATTGACAGTGTTACGTAAAATGTGATTACCTTCTATGCTATTCTAACGCTACAGCGTACGTCCCCCCGATACTCTTTTTCCGAATCATTCCGAGCGATACTGTGACTATAAGCGTGGTTTATAACCTGTGTATACAAAGTGGAATACAGCTGTATACAGGGTAATTTCTAGCGAACATACGAGCTCTAGCACTATCGTAGACCTCGAAAATATTCGCCACCGTACATTTCTTAACGACATCGACTAAGAACCTCATTAAATTCTTCCAATTCCGTTCTTAAAAACTTGCCGAAAATTCACAAAGATAGCAAACAGACTCGAAAAAGTAACGAACAAACGTAGTGAAACGAATCTCTAGAAAAAACGACATAACTTATCCAACATGATCACAAACAAGAAGCGAGAACCTGACGAGCATACAAGCTCGAGGGAGAGCACTTGCACTACCGTATACCTTGCCTGTCTAACAGTAAGTAGAAAGTAGTTGAATAGTATGTATCCATATTAAATCCGACCGGAAAAAATGAATTCTGCATGTAGAACAAACTTGATGTCATAGCCCCCCAAACGATAGTAATTTACGTGTAGGTGTTGTCATGATGACAACATAATTCGAACTGAATAATTGAAATCGGAAAACTTAACATGAAAAAAAAAACGAATAACAACTCACAAAACCGCATATATATCTTAGACTTCAACTTCCCTCAGAATATTCGTCGCCACTATTTTCGTAACAATATCGACCAAGAATCCCAGCGAAATTTCTCAATTCCAGCGTTATAAACTTGGAGAAAATTTTGGAAACCACACCAGAAACAGTAATGACCAAATTTAGTGAAACGACACAATTATCCAACATGAATACATTTTTAGCAATAAATATGAAATAATTAAACTAAACGAGGTATACGAAGGCCGCCAAAGCCTTCCAACCATTTGATAGACCTCATACAAGGGTATGTTGATAAAATCCCCCCACCTCAATGAAACACTTATTTATCGTAAGAATTATTAATTTGTGATACATAAACTGGCAATTAAACATATTTATCTAACAACGAAAATAATTTATAGATTATTATTAATAAAAAAATGTTTATGGTGTGTATAACACCCTGTATATAATAATAATAATAATATTAATAATAATAACTTTTATTCAATTGACACAAATGTGTATATGAAACGTCATACAAAAAAAAACACAAATAAAACAGAACAATAAAATTACAAGTCCGTTAGTCGCCACTAGTCGCTGCCATCTGTGCAATACCGTCAAAATATTCTTTAGTTAAATAAATGCACTTTTGTATGAGAAAAGACTTAATTTCAGATTTAAAACGTGTTATATATGTGTATTATCAAAATAAAATTGTTGGCAGTGACTATGTGATAAGAACTACTAAAGTTTCAAATAATAATATATTACAATCCGATCTTCCTCTAGCAACTCTATTCTCACAAGTCTAGGGAAAGTTTAATTAGCAATTAAACAGTTGAATTGAACATTCGCGTAGTTTGTAGATTACTGGAATATATCGGTGTTAGAATAGAAGAAAATTTCCTGTATTAACGTAAAGTTTTGCAACAAAGCTCAGATAAGCAGAATACATTACTGTAGCGCAAACAATACCTACAAATAAACCTTGGAATGGGTTTCAATTGTAATTCTGATGCAGGCTTATGTGGTCGTGCTCTACCTGCGATTCAATTGTATCTGTACAATCATCTATAGACGTGTAAATTAAGTAGTCTAGTTAGTCTGCTTGTAGAATTACGATATAGTTATGTGAGAAACTAATGTTGCATGAGAAAAACTATCAATTAGAATAAGATAGCTTTTATTACACAAAAAGAGAATTTATGGCATTTAAATACTATTCGCAACAAATTCGTTTTAAGAAGATTCTCCTAAATCTCGTACATATGTAGATATGTACAGTCATGGACAGATAGAATGTTTTGAACTCCTCCTGGTTTGAAGGAATTACGTAGCAACTTTGTAAAATAAAACACGTGGTTGACACTATTTACAATATATTTACAAAATCGCCTTAAACGTATCGTACATACACAAGTTAACTCGCTTAACCCAAATTATTAAATTTGGAATATAAAGAAGTAACTCTCGAGAGAAATGATGATCAACTTTAACATACGAAAGTTACACTTATACTAACTCTGAAATGATATTTTAACAGCGCAAGTAAACTAAAAGGGGGTGGTTGGAACTATTACAAATAATACATTAAATATTGGAAAAACCAGGTAATCTGGTGACGAACTTACCACTATAAAACTATATCGGCATAGGCCGTAATAAGCAAACAGACTATTGCTGAATATAATGGAAAATGTGACTTTGACAAAGGGAGTTAAAGATTAAATAGATATTATAAAATCTACTACCATTTGGAAATAACGGTTGTATACAATTTCAGTATCTTAAATCTAAGAATACTTTACAATACTTACTATTTAAGAGGAAAGTTGAATATGAACAAATGCGTTTGAATAATGGGAAATTCAGAAATCCCTGCCCTAAATCTTTACAACTCTAGACATACAGAAATAGAAATTAAATAATCCTTAACATAGAATGTCCGGGTGTACGAAGTGCAAGCTGCGCTCCTGATACAATTCGCTCGACGACACAATCGATGTTGCGTCAGGAGCGCAACATGCACTCCGTATACCCAGACATTCTATCTGTCCATGATAGTACATACACTCATGGTAAGTAGAGATTGGACAGTTTCCATATAACAACGTATTGAAATTGTCCAATTTGTACGTACCATGAGTGTACGTGTTATTAAGCTAATCGTATGAGAAGCACAAACACCAAGTACATACCGATCGTTTTAAGTGATAGGATATTTAAAGTGGGGAGGAGGTGAAGGGAGCTACGTCCCCACCAATATTGTAGAGTACACCGTTCATAGACACATACGCGTCCCCACTTCTTAGTGAATTTTCATACCCCTTACCTCTTCCCGGCTTCATTTATCCTATTTCTCAAAACGACCGGTATATCTTACTACTACTAGACTAAATAACACAATGTATGAGTTTTTACAATAGCTTAATTTTTATATTAAGAAGGAAAGAAATTTATCTTTTTCTATTAACATACCAACAAATAGTGTAATTTAACTACTGAAAGTAACTCTAGCCTGGTCCATGTACTATATGTCATAATTAATAAATCAATAGATCAGCCAGACCTCAACCTAGGTTCTATTTGTTCATCACGAGTATTTTGCCTGGGTTTAGCTCAGAGCATGCTTCTTAAGGATATTAGAAATCACCACCTTCGCAGACTAAATTGGAGCCGAAGACTTTAAATTGCACAGAATCTGAACATTTCGCACAAAAAGAATTAAACTAAGTGGCGTTGAAATGAAGACCAGAACACACTCTATGAAACTCTGTTCCCACGAAGGTAACGAAATGTTCATAATTCTATTCCGCTGAAATCCAAGCAGTAGATGCGAATAGCTCTAACCATCAATGTTGATTGTTGCTTATCTTACTGTTAGTGTCTAATAGCCATGTAAAAATGTTGTAGAGTTTTAGCGGAACTCGGTAGCTGACGACGGCGACGCATCTACGTATATGTATAGTCAAGTGGATACAGTGGTCCATAGCAATCAGCAATACTGTAAATAATTTTTGTTATCAAAGTTCACCATGTTTATCTTACTGGACTATCACAAAGTCAAATATATGTATATGTAAGTGACTGATCTACACAATTTTCAGTATAATTATTCGGCTTTATTACTATCATACAATGTTGAAAACATTGTCCTAATATTCCTCTAATGTTAATTTCTACCATAATCCTCTAAAACATAAGCGTTATTTCTGAAATTGTTACAATATGAATCAAAGCCAAGCTAAATGAAGTCATTACTGCTAGGCCGTATTGCCAACAAAATCTGTAACGACCTCGAACATTTCATTTCTAATTTTTGTAAAGAGAACAAAAACATTTAATTACCTGCAGAGTTTTCGTTGAAAAATTTTAATTCTAAAAAAGTATGTCTGCATGGAACAACTTACAAGTCATTAATATAATCGATGTCACCTCGAGTAATCGAACGAGGAAGAACTTTTTTTAACGTCGTCTTTCCCAGTCTTCTCCGCGAAAGTTCTTTTCAGATATTTCGATGTCTTTTTTGCTGGAACTTTCGTTAATGGATTGTCGAATTCCTAGACATTCAAGAGTTCTTCAACTTTTTTTCTACATGTTTGTGTAATTATATAGAATCACAAATTAAAATCAGTTGCATTTAGGACAAACTGAAGTAGTTTCAGTACTGTTGTGAATACTTGAATTTCTTTTTAGAACTTCAAATTCTAACTTACTACGTTCTGGCTGAAAGCTTTCAATTACTGATTTAGTTTAAATATTGTCTTCTTTTATGTGTGCATGAGCTTTAGTCTTGTTAAAACGCTGATCTTAAGATAGCGTTTTACTCTTTCTTATTTTATGAGATGATGGTAATAGAATAATGTATCGAAATGGTATGTTTTTACTGATGGCGTAATAGAAAGATAAAGCCTAGATTTCAGAATCTAACACTACTGCCTGTAATTATACTAATGAAATACTGCACACGCACGTATTTAATACCAGATATGGATAAATGTACATGATTAAATGATTAAGTGTTTCTGTTGACTACACTAGATATACACTAGTCCACAAAAAGGAACATGCCAAAGTTATTTTTTAGTTGCTTAGTAATCAAAACTCGGTTGTCGAAACTCTCCACTAATTGTACTATTAGTAGACTAATAAAACAATATGATAGCGCTATGTGTAATGTATACACATACAGAAGGAATTGAGCAACAAAATGAAGCACATTACAACCTGCAAAACTTGTAACGTTTCAACCACATTTTTGTTGGGTAAACTGAGAGGAATCATTAAACACATTAACACAGTAATCCTATGGCTACATAGCAGCCAATACAGCACAATGTTGGTTATGAAACTTTCAACCAATTCAAAAACTCGTTTCCAGAATAGCAAAACAGGACACTTGCAAAAATTAGTAATTGGCCACAAAATTATTGTCTTGACTTTAATCCGAATGGCAGTTTTTACTTCTTGATTTGTTTACTGGCCGAATTGAAACACTACACGTTTGCACAATAAAATTGCAAGCAACCAAATCTAACGAACGGCACGACCGAGCTTAATCTAATATAGAAAAATATTTAGGTAGAACAAGATCAGACTTAAGAGTGAAACTTATATTCGTTAATTGGATGAAAGTGCACAAGCAACTTTAAGTAAAAAAACTAACATACACAAGTCGATAGTATCACGAATGATACAAAGGTACCAAACTAGAGGTACAGTGGCCACTAACGTTCGCTCTGGACGACCGCGTGAAACAAACGATAGATATGATAAATTAATTCTTCATCAGTGCAAGATGGACAACTGCTCAAGAAATAAAATCTTCTTTAAGTATCGATGTGAGCACACGCACCATAGACTTCTCCAAATAATTTGATAGGGTGAATCATTCAGTGTTGCTGAATACCTTATCCGACATAGGCTTTGATGGTAGCGCTATATCATTAATTGCTGCATTTCTATCTCGAAGAACTCTGTACGTTAAGATTGACTCTCAACATTCTCGGCCTCTGGAACTCTCATGTGGTGTCCCACAGGGTTCCATTCTAAGTCCTGTTCTTTTCTCTATATATGTATACATCATCGTTTCTTGACAAGTTAAGATTTACTAATGCTCATTTATACGCAGACGACATACAACTCTACTACTCGTTTCAGTTGAGCGAATGGGAAGAAAGCACTATCAAAATTAATGCTGACCTAGATACTATTTACCAAACCTCGCTTGCACACTCCCTGTGCTTAAATGCTGATAAGTCTCGGGTTCTGATTTTCGGCAGTAAGGAAGCTTGCGGAATTCTGAGTAGTAAAATTGATATAAGAATTAATAGTGTACAGATACCAGTAGTAGTAAAACCTAAAAATTTGGATTTGATGCTGGACAACACATTCCGTTTTAAGGACCAAGTTAGTCAATATATCCAGACCTCCTATGCAAACCTTAAAAAAATATTTTTCTTTCGCTCAGTCTTAAACAGTAATATTAAAAAGTCATTATGTAACACGTATGTTTTGTCTAATTTCAGTTATTGTGCCGAAGTATATCACACACTACGTTACCAACGCCCGAATTCAGAAAGTACAGAACTCGTGCTTCTCTGCTTCCAGACGTTAATTATCTTTAATCTTGAAAAGGTAGTTCTTCTAGACGACACACAGCAAATATCGTTTAGCATTCAGGAGTTCGAAAAAAATACTTATAACATTATTTACAACACTAATTGTACGTATAGAGAAATATTCCTTCTGAATAAGATGCAGCGCATCGTTTCAAAATACCGAACTCAAACTTGTGTCGCAGAAACCACGAAATCTACGCCTTCATCTCGCCTTTAACAGGAAGCGTTTAATGCTTCGGCATCGTCTCTTTTTTGTGGTCGATGAAAAATGGATCTAGATAATTTGACAGAAACTCCTGGCGTCCTTAAACAGGATATCAATAGGCTTTGTGAAGCATCCCGAGTATTATTAATAACGCATTTATTTTTGTCCTCAGTTGCAAGGACCGATTTTTTCTTGACACGTACTAACCGCCCGTTGTAATAAATTTCTACTTCGAAAACAAGATAAAAGAATAGGAAAAAATAAACGGTTGTCTGTACAACATCCTGTGTTATAACCTACATGAAATATCTCGAGATTTTCGCCTACGTACACCCTTATTTTTAATTGCCCCGTTCCGCTTTATAAATCATGTCTTTTGTTTTAATCCGGGAATCGAGATAGGCGATTTTTCCTACAATTGAAGTCCTCTCGTATATCTTGATTTGCGTATGCGTATTTCGATGGTGTTTCAGTAGGGGCTTTTGTTAAACGAGCGCCATCTCGGTTCTTCGTGTTCTTGCTTCAAATTTTTAGCTTGTGTTATATGCGGGTTAACGTGAATTTATTCGGCTCGTACAGGCTCGTAAATTTACTATACACCAAAGTAAAGAAGTGTGAATGTTTTCGGGTTTACTAGGCGGGTTATTCTCCGTGTTTATTTATGCAAAAGGAGTTTGTCCCGAGCTGCATATGAGGCTTTGACTCTCTTGGGAAACAATATTTCATTTTGATTTCTGCTTCCATGCTTATTCAAAGTTCCACACACATCTGTTATTCTCATATGTTTGCACAGAGAATGCTTTATTTATCCTTGCATATTACGGTTATTAATTAAACATTGCTGACCCTTGGAACCGCAAGGTAATACCTCACCGTGAAAGCATTTTACCACGACAATAATTACGGCATCCTTAAAACCTTAAATATAACATTGCTTTAAATTTGTATTGCGATCTCTGGAAAGTGTACAAAATGAGGTGAAGTATGTGTAATATCTAAAGCGATGGTAAATGCAATACAGGCTATTATTAATATTCAGAGGAATGTCATTTACATACAGTGTCCGCAGAATAAACAGTACCGCACAAACAAGCTTAATACCGATTTTGTAAGTTACTAAACATATTTATAAAAAGTGCAAAAAATTAAATGCTGAAATAATCTTTGTATTCAGTCTCGTAGTTCTGCAATATTTTCGTGTGGATTTTTTGTGCGTTTCATCGTACCCTTAATGGTGTCAGATCCGATGTATATAAAGGATATTCAAAATCTATTCCCAGAGAAATTATTATTATTGTGATAATTATCAAAATGCTGACAAAGTAAGTTTAGTGCGTCGGGAACTGTATGGCTCGTTGCGTCATCTTGTTGGTGCCATTGTTTGTGTACTCCTAGATATCGGCAAAATGTAGATCCCTCATGAAAGGTACATATAATAATTTTCTCTCTGTAGCGTTCTTGGTTGACAGTAAGTGGATTCTGATTATCATCTTCAACGAAATGTGGACCAATTCCATGACCAGAAACCCCGCACAAACTAGTAACTCGGGCACTGTGAAGTGGTTTCTTTACAATAACATTAAGACGTTCAAATCCAAGGAATCGTGTGGGTTTGGCGATTAATAGAGTCGTTAAGATGAACGTGACTCTTGTCTGAAAACCATGTTTTTCAAGAATTCGTAAATTAAGGTCAATATGCGACCCTTGCATGTTTAATCGTTGTCCAACTTGAATACGGTAGGGATAACCACCAAATTCATATGAACAGCGAACGACGTGCAGATGTTTCACTGATGTTAAGTTTACATGCAATTCTTGCAAGGCTTCTTGGCGATCCCAATTGGTAATAAAATCAGTCAAACAAAGAAGAAATACAAAGATATATCAAGTAAAATAAATAGCAATGTTCCATAATAATGATAAATACAAATAACTGAAGGTGCATAAACATATAATAAATTAGTACATAAAGTATTTCTTAAATTATTCTAAAAATTCTTGTACGCTATAGAAGCATCCCTCTAATAACTAATAAATATTTTTTGACGCTGCTTTTGAAAGATTTCACCTCTTTCAATTCAATAGGTATTCTATTATAGAGTTTTCTGCCTAGATATTGTAAGCCTCTATCAGTGCTATACAGTTCAGTTTCGGAATATACAGGTTATCCCTTTGACGAGTGAAATGATCATGTACGTTGCTGACTGTAAGGTAACTATTTTTGTATTTATGAAAGTAACTTGTAGCTTCAAGTATATATAAACATGGTAGAGGTAATATTTTTAATGAAATAAAGGCTGGTCTGCAGGAATCAGTCGAGTGTGCCCCGGCTAGAATACGGACTATTTGTTTTTGGCCCATGAAAACCATTTCAGCTGCGGGAGAGGATCACCATAATAGAATTCCATACGCAATTCTTGTCTGGATTTCAGAGTAATATACATTTAATAATGTATTTGTATGTAAGTTGTTCGTTAGGTTTCTGAAGAGGTATGCTTTGGTATACAAAAATTTACTGAGTTTGGTGCATTGCTCACCCCATAGCATGTTATCCTGCATCGTCACTCCCAGAAATTTGATACTGTGTTGTTGTTCTACTGTCTGATTATTGATATTTATATCACATTCAATATTCTGCAAACGTTGTGGAGTATGATACAATAGGAAGTCTGTTTTTGAATGATTTAGTAGCAATTTATTGAAACAGAACGAGTCGTATGCATTGCTCGACGCCAAGTTCATCTTACGGGCTGCTTCCTATACACTTTTCTCACTAAGTATAGTCGTGTCGTCAGCGTCAAGGTCTGCGGCGAGTGAATAAATATCGTTGGTGTATAGATTAAATAGCAATGGTCCAATCACAGATCCTTGCGGTATACCGGTACACAAGTACCGGTAAGTAGGATGATTTTTGTTGTTTAATATAGTTACCCTGTTTGTGCGTGAGAGTTCTGAAATAAATTATCTTTAATCGAATTAATAGTGTTTGAATTGACCTAAAAGTAGAAAAATATCTCAACTATGCCTATCTATGAACATAAATGTTAGAAAAATACATTTATATACCTATATTTTAATAAATTGAAACTAAATTCATTATTTTGTGATTGCGTAAATATTAAAGAATATAAATTTCTTAAAATGTTTTATACATAGATACATGTTTTGTCCTAAGAATTCTAGTCAGCATTACTTCTTAAAATAAACAGCAAATGTAACTATTATAAATGAAATTATAATATATCGCTTTACATTTCTTACGAATCTGTCTACCTGAAATTTACCTGCTAGGTATCCGTCTCTAATTCTAATTACAAGCGCCCAGTGCGAGCAGTCAAATGTGTCGAATACCTGCGGAAGGCCATATCGCTTGAAGTCTGCTGCATTACTTTAGGCCTTGATAGTACATACATACATGTATGTATACCCGCCTAAATTAATGGACTGTACTACATACACTACATATTTTCTAATTAAAATAATTCTGTACGAAGTTTACTGTTTTTTCTTTATATTGTTACTTAAATTGTAGATTTACATATATACAATTCAATTATTCAAATTATAATGCAAGTACATGGTTTCTGAGACATTCCATTTTTTTTTCTATTAACAAACACGTAGGTAAAAAAATCCGAAATTGAATTTCTCTTCCCTTTTTCCAGGAAATATTGCTGACGCACGACCGTGGATGTTTCTATGGAGAAAAAAGGTAAAGGAATGCTTTTTTCAATCTTCTTGTAATTATTTTTCTCTTTCTGCTACCATCTTCGCTCATAGTTACTTTCTTTCGATTAACGTAAAGCACGCGTATAATTAAAGAATGTCTACTATTTATTAAAGCAATTACGTTTGGTTAAGAAATTATGAGGTATGCGCATTTATATTTTGTGAAATAAATATTAGCAGCTGTAGTTGTTTGCCGGAATATTTTGAACGTATTAAAAGTAGCTTATTAAATAATACCTACTAAAAGTAGTAGAATAAATGTAATTTGTTAAAAAGTTGATTTTAAAATTTTAGCAAAAATGAGACGCATTACTAATTAATTTTATCTCATTTTCTCGACTTGGCAGGAATATTAAAAGAGACACACTTGACACGAGACCAAGGTGTTACTATTAGTATTAACTTCCTAAACAGAAATAAGGTAAGATATTTTATCAGTCTTAATGCCACAAAGTGTGCCCTAATATCAATATTATATTCTACAACTGGTAGATAGCAATTTACGGTACATCGAAAACACCAATTTGCTTTACACATTTCGAAACATCAAGTTTTTTATCTGAACTATTGATTCTTTTGGAGACCCTTTCAAATACTTCAAAAACGTTGTAGCTACTTAAAATGTAGATTACATGATAACAACTTTGGAACAGTTAAGTACAGAAATAAAATCTAAAAATGGAAACGATTCTGTTTTATTACTTCGCATTAAAATCGTAGTTAGAAAATTGGCATTAATAATATGTAAACTAATGAAGGTAATCAAATATCTCTACAGTCGCAACCAACGGATAGATATCATAAACTTTAAACGAGCAACTCCGAGTAAATCCGAAGTTCCCCGATCAATAACACCCTTGTTTTAGAGGCAGTGGGGGGTAAGCATTCGTACCTTTTCCCTGTCTGCCTAGGTTTCGCGAAAAGCCCGTCGGTACTTTCCGCTACCTACAAAGTTTACGTTTCGAAACGGTCCTGAAATGAGTTTTAACGAATCTTTACGATTCCCTCACTCCTCGATGATAACACGACCTGCCTAAAACTTATGCCCAACATTATATCTTTAAGTCAAGACAGGATTAACTTTGTTCGTACCTGGCCCGTTTATCCAAGACACTTTACCATGCCCTAGGACATTGAGTATCATTTTATAAATGACGTAATGTAAATATTAAGGTGGAAAGGAGCAGTCAGCGTAAATATTATTCAAATTTTCAAACGTAATATCCTCTTACTGTTATAATATGTTGAAAGTATTAAATTTTCAATAACTTTTTATTTATTCTTATAGATATACTAACTTATTATCGAAAAGTGAAGTTATGTCGAATTTGCTAACAATTCTTTAATGTTATACTTAATACTAAATTTCAATATAACATCTGCAGTTATTTTTATTTTTTATGTTTGACATTTAATAGCAAATATCGCACTTATTTGTGTAATTACCGTGCTATAAATGGGTCGCAATTACAAATGCTCTTTCACTATTAAAAGCCAGGATAAATTAAGTAATTTGCCAAAACCCATAAGCATTTCAGCTTAATATTCTCGAACAACTTGGTGCTTCCTCAAAAAAAGTGCGGATTATTTGCACTCCACATACTCATTTTTTACGACTTTATATAACCAGTGAGATGAAACCATGATTCATCAGAAAACATAACCCTTTCGATGCGTGCAACAACAAACCGGCCAATAAATTGTTAACAAAATTCTCGTTGTTTTGGTTCATTTACAGGTAGTATTTCATGGGTCGCAACGGTAAAGATGTAGATATGGGTCATGCTTAAGAACACGTCTGCAACTGCCAGTGGAAGTGTTGCAAATTCCACATAGAAACCAAAGAACGTTCCTCTACTAATAACATTCTCCTCGTTTCTAATTGTAGGTCTACCAAAACCTCTTTTGCGATCCACTCTACCAATTTCTCTAACCACTTGCATAAAACTGCGAGTAGCTGTGCACAAATGATCGTAAGCTACAGAGATATATGAAAATTCTTGCAAAAAGTTTTAATATGCATTCTTTAGAGAATAAATCCATTCACCATTAATTCTATTCCCACTTCCCAAATAAATCTTAACCAGATACGGTTTGTGATGTTCGGTAAATACAAAAGCCATTATTAACTAAGATGAAGTTCATAACACAGAGATATTTTCAACTTATTTGGCTTGTAATTGTGGATAACACTTTGGAGGTTAGTATAAATCCTCTAAGCTAAGACAAGACTACACTGAGAAAAATGTTACAGCAAAACATTTTATTTAGAAATTTATACTTATGAATAGTATAAATTGTATTAAAATTACGAACACTGTGATTAATGGCCAACAACAATTTTGTTCCTAAAATCTTAAAACAAAATGTTTTAAGATTAAAACAAAAGGTTTGCTACATTTGATGAAATTTTTAAATAAAAATAATTTACAACATCAAGCAAAACTAGTTCATTGGTTTTTAAAAGTATTTATATTGGTTTTTAAATAAAGGTAGTTTCAATTTATGCACGTTGGAACACTAATGAAATGAGAGAGAGAAGGTTTAAGGCGCTCGTACGTAAAAAGAATGAGATGCAGTATGACGCGGTCTTTGTATTTGTGAAAGGTTGATATTGGCGGTAAAACATCGATAAATACCACGTACTACCTACCTACATATTTCGTTTGATTTTGTATAAAATTATTGCTAATTGTAGTACTTACAAGCAATTTACTTAAAGTTACTATAAAATATAGTAAATTGAAGTATAATAGGTACTTAATTTCCAGGAATAAATTTATTGTTAAATTTAGTATGCTATGTTGCTGTCCTATATATAGCAATAAATTATACTAAAATGCAGTATATTTATACTTATAAATACTATAAATTTTTCTCCGTGTAGTCTGTCAGACTCGTTCATGTCCTACGCTAGAAGATCTTTTTGTGGCTCGCTTCTGACCTAGGTATCAGTAACGGGTACTATTTGATTCCAGCGCACAAGTAAAAATTTATCGTAATTATAAGTGTAAATATTGTTAAAGTTAAGTATAATTTACAACCGTATATGGGATATGGATATTATATTTTCAATTCAAAGTACATTTAATGCGAACATTTAAACATATTTCATGCTTAAAATAAAATTATTATACATACACACAAAATCTAAATTTGATGGAAGTATCATGTTTAAATTAAATTTATTAATAAAGCATAACATATACTAAGATTTCATATATAATTAACCGAAAATATATAGCACGAAAATATTCCAGAATTCACAGATATTCAAATTTCAGAGAAAGGAATTTAACCCACACTAATGTAACGTTATTGAATATCCAAATCCTGAAATATTGAAATTCATTTCATCCACCTCTTTATCTTTTATATACATGAGAAGAAAGTATATCGCGAGGATCGGAGGAGAAAGAGCGGAAAGGTTCATATCAGAACTGTATAAATAGCGGGCTTATTAGAATAAACCCGCAACAACCCGAGTCTCAGCGCAACCTCGGAGAAAGGCAGGGAAATTGCGGTATACCTGCTATTATCAGGTTTTTTTTTCTTGTCCGTCGAGAGTTGCGCTAACTTTAGGTTTATATTGGAAATTGTATGATGCATATTTGCAAGTGTCCCGCTTGGCATCAGTTTGAATTATAAATTGTAAAGTTTAATGTAAAAAATAATTTATACCCTTTTCATCATTTTTGCCGTATGTTCTCATCGAATGTGTTGCTAGAATATGAGAATTAAAACTATATTCAATAAATGATATAACTAAGCGTCGGAACATACACAAAAGTATTACAAAAAATATGTTACTTTACCATTGGTAATCATTCCCAAAAATATTTTAAAACACCGAAACATTTATGATTTGTCGCAATAATATATTCTATAATTTGGAGAATAATAGCAAAATTAGTAAACGAATCGTTTATCTGTAAAGATTGCTGAAACTGATATACACTACCGTCCAAAAGTTTGGAAGCAGCAACGGATTTTACAAAAAGTCGCAGATAGAATCAAATTTTTATTGTGATTATTATTAATGTACTTTTCCAACATAAGCAATTATCGCTAGAATAAGTAAATTGATACAGACATAATATAGTTTATGTGTTAGTTAGGTTGTGAGTTTATTTTCATCTACATACATATATGACCTCTTCTTGCCTTAAGAACTGCTGCAAAAATATTAGGCATTCTTCCGATCAATTTCTGAAGATAATCTGCGTCAATTTGTTGTCATCCATCCTGCGAATATTCCCATAGCTGTTGGGTGTTTTGAGGTTGTCTCTGTCTAGTCTTTCGATCAAGCTCATCCCACAAGAGCTCAATGGACGATAAATCTGGACTTTGAGGAAGCCAAACCATTAATGTTAATTCATTTCTTGTTGCCTTGTCATTTAAGGGATTTTTACAGATTCGAGCCATATGTTTGGGGTCATTGTCTTGCTGGAACACGAAGGGCTCACCAACAAAACGGCTTCCACACGGAATGCGTGATTTTGTAAAATGTTCAAATACTCTTCTTTCCGCATTGTGCCACCAATTTTCACTAAATTTCCGGTGGGTCTTCCAGCAAAACAACCCCAAACCATAACATTACCACCTCCATGTTTCACAGACGGCACTAAACAGGCCTCACTAGATCGTTTCCCTGGTTGACGACGAACAAAAACGCTCCTTTTTGTGCCAAATAACTGAAATTTGAATTCATTAGTCCATAGGACTCAATTCCAATGATCCAGTGATCAGTTTGCACGTTTCGGTGCCCATTCTAAGCGTTTCTGTTTATGCACACGTTTTAAAAACGGTTTTCTGCTGCCAATGCATCCCCTTAAACCAGCTGCCAATAATCGCCTCGTGACGGTGGTAACAGAAACCTTTGTTTGTCGTTGTATATTAACACGAGTGGCGATATCCGGTGCCGTTAGACGTCGATCTCGTTTCGAAGTTGTTACTGTGAATCTATCTTCAGCTCTAGAAGTCGCCCGTGGCTGTCCACTTCGTCTTCTATCAAACTTTGTCGGGTTTCTCTTCTCCGGACCAATGTGTAATACACACCTTTCGGTAAAATCGTAACTATAGAACGTTGTTCTATAGTCAATTCTCTGCGTTCCGGTGCTTTTACCATCTGTATTATACCAATTGTTACAATTGTGCAAAAATCTAGTTTCGCACAGGAAAACGATAAGACACTAAAGGCCACTTTACACCATGCTAGATTCATACCTTTTCTATACTAGATTCTATTCTAAGATTTTCTAAATACTTTTTTAAATGGGAGTATAACAAATCAATACGTGATGGCGCTACTAAACAGCCTTTAACTTCTACCACCTTGACCAACATAACCTAACTTCATTTCCAATAATATACTGAACTTGTATTTATTTTCCGATGTTGGCCAATCTGCCAAAAGTACTTCTGCTGTAAGTAACTTCTCTGTTCTAGTATTAATTTAGAAACAAAAATAGGACAGGATCTAGTTTTTAAAATAGTATAGCATCTAATATAGTTTGGTGTAAAGTGGCCTTTACATTATACTTTTTCTGACTATTGTTCTAGTTTCTAGATAATAGTATAGAAAAAGTATGAATCTAGCATAGTGTAAACTGGCCTTAAGGATTAATACTTTTACCACATAGATGATTACCGAAGTAGTACTACACCGTTTGACCGCAAGTTATTATTGGAGGTATCCTACCCCAACCCGATCAAAGAATAGTCGTATTCTTGGAAAAGAGCAATAAAATGTATTTCGGTGAAATGTTTATCTAAATGTTTGGAATTTACGGATTATATGTTACAATTTTATATTTGCATACTATAATTAACAATAGGGATTAACGATTTCACGATATGCCTGTTTTTTTTTTAATAAGAACCTAATAATTACTACGCTGTACCTCAACAACAGATTCAGAAGAATATCTGTTTGCTGTTAAAGAATGTACTAGTCCTTCTAGAATGTCGAGGTTCTTCTATTCAAACAAGACTTGCCTCTTAACTATAGCCTACATATCCCATCATGCCTATAGCGATAAATACATAATTTCAGTTAGCGATATTATTTTATTTAAATTTTCCCGAAGCGGCGAAAATGCAAAGACTAAACGGGCGTCCCTATCTATTACAGTTATTGAACATCATTTGATTGTCAAACAAACACAACTCTTCTCTGTACTTTCAACGTTCTTGGTCCTTTTGTCGATGATATTCAAAACGACAACTGTGCCGTATAACCGATTCCACCCTCCGTTTCCCTCAATAGACACTACGTCCTTACCAGATCTAAATTGCATAGTAGGTCGCCAATTATCCTTTTACGCGGAACAATTTATTTCCTTTGTTATTATCGACAAATATTCCAATTATACGTTCTATATCTAATTTAGTAAAGACGTCTACAATCATCTCCTTCGTCGTGCAGCACATTCCTATCTAGTAAAAATATACGTCAATGCGTAATTGCGTTAGAAAAATGTTTCAAAATATCATATAATGATAAAATTATACATTTAAGGTTCTTTTAAAGGCTATCTACAAGAAAATCGACGCCTGTAATTTGGATGTAAAAGAGATTTTAGAAAAAATTATGTAAGGTGCTAGGAATTGCATAATATTTGATAATACAAATAATGTCTTAGTGAGATATTCTACGTTAGATCAGCCAAAATAATATTCGTAGATTGTGAAAGTTCTTATTCTACTTCTATAAAATAGTTTGTTAATTCTGCTTCGATCTCTGCAAGCAATCCATCGGGATGTTACGGTAAAATTGATTATTATTGGACACTATTTACTTACTTACATAAAATAAAAGTGTCTCGTTTTACATAACACTTAAACAACGCTTACTTTTGCACTCGAGTGTATTCGGATCTGTATTCCCACGGAAAATTTTGTTAATCAGTTTTACTAAAGTTTTACAGAACACAAATTTTGTAGGTTTTGTAGTTATATTTCTACATAGTTTTAAGATAAAACACATATGTAACAAGATCTTCTGATAGGATACACTAGTACCTAAAAGAACGTTCACAAAGAGAGCTTGCAAAATGCCCAACCTGATAATAAAAATGTCCATACCTAAATTACCATAACTTCTGACTTCGACAAGAAACCCTGCGGAACACCCGCTGCCGTCGATCTAGTCATCGATTAAGATAAGAGTGATGTCATAACGAGTCGAAAAGTTTTGCTCACTGAAATACGATCGGGCCAATATTAACGTTAATTCTATATAAAGTCATAGAGATCAAACCGAAATGCCCCACTGATTCATGCTTATACTAAACTACTCACAATCAGTCTATTGAATCTACTATTCAGATTGATTATTTTGGTTAGTTATCCGAAAAGTGAGAATATATTAAGGACAGTATTAATTATATTACCTTAAATCAAATATGTACCTGTATTAATGAGTAAATCAATCAGTGAAAGAAACTTATCCGTGGATTCTATACAGCATATCCTAGAAGTATTTACGAAACAAATTCGCAAATTAGAATCCGTCTATAGTAAACAGCATCTGTTTAATTAACGTTGCCAGCTTGCCAGTAACATTGTATTGGTAAAGCTTATGTTAGTTCAACTGACGAATCACATCAGTTATTTAAATATTGATGCACAAAGTATGTCCCAGCACAATAGATCTAGGTTTGTATTACTAAAAAAGATAGAAATGCTAAAATCCCATCGCAAAATCTCATTACTTCTGAAAGAGGAATTGCGAGCAAACAGCGTTTCATAACAGCAATCCGAAAACGAAATATTTGACGTTCTATATTATGAGAACGCGCTTTTCCGTGCATTCTTCTTTATTTTCTTTTTTCCTTCTCCCGCTTTCTTTTGTTTGCAACTACAATAAGCTAAATATCTTTATCGAAAATCCCTACTTCCGTATTCTTTAATTAGCATAATTTTGTAGGCTAAATCATGTTGAAATACGAAAAAAAGAATAAAAGTCGTTCGTGAAGCTGGGTATTGATTAAATATTATAGCATGCCGCTTTCGTCCGCCTATACTGTACAGTGAAATAACACCTTGCACTTTTTATTTGTACGTACATACAGCGTGTTGCATCCATGTATACATGTACGAATATGAACGTGTACTTAAAACTTCTACGTTAACGAGGCCGTGTTGAAACGTGAAAATTAGCTAATGGTTTATGAATAATGCAAAGCAAAAGACTAGGGAATTAGATGTTCATGTATTTGCAACAACTAGTTACATAGCTTTGGCAGAAGTTATGCTACAACGCGCCAAATTGCTGACCAATTGCAATGGTTTGAAGAAGAAGGTAAACCTGTTACTATGCGTACATACATTAGGTATATTGTTGCATTCGAACTTTTGGACTTTTTACGGTCCACTATTAGTGCTTCTTTTGACTGCGGACCACTAACGCTTGAACTGGTGCGGAGAACGACAGCATTGGGAAGCATAATGACGTAATGTCGTCTTCAGCGACAAATCGCGATTCTGTCTAGATATGCACGGTGGCCGTAGAACGGTACGACGCCGACATGGAGAACGACGTGATATTGGGTTATTGTTTACAGACATGTACACAGGACTGTAACAGTCATGGTTTGCAGCCCTATTTCTTATGATAATCCATCACCACTTCTGTATATTCGAGGCATTATGACAGCTGCGCGTTATGTTGATGATGTCTTACAAACCACGTTACTACCTTATCTAAATGGCCGTCCAAAAGTCCTTTTTCAGCACGTCCTCATATTGCTCGTCGAACTGTAGACTGTCTCCAAGAAGCAGGCATTAACGTTTTGCCGTGGCCATTCTGTTCCCTGGATTTACCCCATCAAACATGCATGGGGGGAAGACTGTCCACTTTACACCATCTTCCACACCCTTTGGCGCAGTTTATCAACAAAGTTCAAGTTGCTTGAAACGAGATGCCACAAGCAGATATCAACCATCTCTTTTAGTCGATGCCTAGACGTGTACAGGAGTGTACTCAGCAAATATAATAAATTGCCAAAAAAATAAGTTAAACAAATGATCCCTACTGGGTGTAACGGTTCTAATATTACTGACTATATTTCTGCCCGTAATCATTATCATCATAATCATTTTTCGTTGCATACTAAATAGTACCTATACCATGTTCCTTACAGCTTTTTAGCTTCATGTAACATATTAACGTAGTAGTTCCTAGCAAATAAAATTATTATTAGTGATTGTTTTCAAGCTAATTCTTAATTGCGATGTTGTCATATATTACCCGAGAGTGAGAGGTAAGTAAGCTAGATTTACCTAAAACGTACAGATGTACAACTACATAAAGGTTGTTGTTATGCGAAATCGTAATTACTAAGCAAAATATAAGCCACGAACGAACAATGCACAATAAAGAGGCTTCTGCAGGTGAGTATTATGTATTAATTTTTATAAGACAATTTTGAACGAAATCTTTATTTAATAAAACAAAACCGCAATGATCGTTATGGACTATCTTATTAAATCATATTTCTACAGTTACAGGGCTAATACATACGTATGTATGTGTTTTAGCAACACCTACTCTTTTCCGGAATGAATGTCTAGAAATCCAAACTTGACGAATCCCTTGAACAATATATGTATAGGTCCACCTATGGTTGCTATTTATTTGTAAAAATTTGTCGAATCTTACTAGGCACGGTTCTTCCATTATAAACACCCTTATAGCATTCGAAATATTTCTAGTCTATTCAATTAATGCATAAACGAATATACTGTTTTTTTT
>SMLS01072270.1:0-50251 GCA_004785975.1 Popillia japonica
CCTTATTTAATCTCAAATCAGATTCTTGGTCAATTAACACACTATATCAAATTTTGCTTTCAACATATGACACATGGTTGAAATCAGAAAAAGAAAATCTTTCTAGCTGTGTCAAAATCCAATATGGCTCCCATAAGAAATAACAAAGTTGATGATGATCCAAAGAAAACGAAACGTCGTATAGAAATTTTAAATACACCATTAGATAGAGGAGCAAAAGTGGCCTCGAGAATGTGTCTTTAGTTTTCTTCTGCAAGACCTAATAAAAGTGCTACAAACAAAATAAGAAAATGAGATTTTTCAGTTTTTTTCAAATAACTCGAACGTCATTTGTTCTAAGTTTATTTTCTTTTCGGGATTATAATAATCACAAAATTTAGCAACTTTGCCAAATTTAAACCTACTGTCTATCTTCAATAATAAGCGAGATCACAATGGTGAGGATCAAAAATGAATCAGCGTGTATATCCATATGTATAAACTTGTCTCCATACAACCAATAGTGAATGCGAACCGCAAACCAACGAACACAATGCAACTCAAACCATACACTGAACAAGTACCATGGGCACGCTTTTAAACAAGCCACTCTTTACTAAACTTCTACGGTAACTTAACAATTTTGAGCCCTTACAATGGAATTAAACGTATGACGAAAGCTTTTCCGCCATAACTACATATAATAGCTATAATAGCTTAACGCATCTCTGACTGTTAATTGCCTTAAACAGAGAAATGTTAGCAAAAATTATATAAAATATAGCACACTCGCGATCTGTGTACTTGGAAGCATTAACAGTAAAATATCTACTCCACAGATGCCAACGGCTAGCATAAAACATATAAGTACATACATATAGAGCCGTCACCGAATGGCTACACATACATGTATATACTTATTCATATAATGTGTATATGGCTTGAGGGATGTAGACGCAGGAGAATTTTCTGATTAAATGCGATATTTACATATACAATTCATTTAAATCTGAAGTTATAGCAAAGTGTTGATTTTAGTTTTTTTTTAGCTGTAGAAGACATAATTTACATTGCGTGTAAATTATGTCTTGTAGTTGAAGCGAACAGCTCTACATACGATAGAAACTGCAACTGTATTTACTTTATCTTGCAGCACCGTTGTTAGTGTCAGATTCACTATCTCTTTTGTTTTAATGAAGTAGCTTTTCCAGCAACAAATTGTTAACCGTTAGTTGTACACTATTGCTAGTTTTGTTACCATTAGAGATACGAAATTAGTTAAATTCTTATATAACATTAGTTATTAGAAAAAGGACACTAATCCTAATGGTAAAAGGGACAATAGCCATAAAAAATCAGCCAGATTTATTCCCAATAAAGTATATTTTTAGACTGGGTCACATTATTATATTTTCAGTTTTTACACAGACTACTAAACCTCACATTCGAATTTAGATGGACAAAATGTTCCACTTAAATTAAAAATTTGGGAGTAGTTCTTATCAAATTGGAAATACCATCATAAATAAAATAAAATTCGGATACATTAGAAATTACAACACCTCTCTGCGAAACTACTGTCATCCTTTTTGTTTATAAGATGTTTGCTTGGTACTAATCCTTAGCGTCAACAGAGACAAGACAATTATCATTTCTATTTCACCAAAGCCATTATATTTAATATTTTAAGCGATTTCTGGTGCTATCCGTTTACTGTACTTTACTCCTCAGAACGTGCCATAACTTATAGGTCAATCAATTTTAACTAAGCACGTCTATGTAGGAACATCTTTACTACACTGATCTAATAAATCTATTACGGTGCTGTTTTTTTGTCAATACATCGCTACTTTGTGGAAATTACTTGCCTTACCATACTAACATACTAAAGTATTATTACTGTAATAATGATAATTACTTTCGACACTCATATTAGTCACTTTTAAACATATTACTTAGTTTGGTAACAAACACAGAACCACATAATGTAGCATGACATGTTCTATAATTTTCCATTAAGGATGTCACCTATCTTTTACGATAACGCTTTAAAGCGACTTATTCAGTAATGCATTTTAACAGAAAACACTTAATTTATCATCTCTTTGTCCGGTAGCTTTTACGAGCGGAACAAACACAGTACTAAAAATGATGTTTTAAACTACTAGCTAAAATATATTTTGTTATGCAGCAAAAATTACAAACGAAGAGTCAACCCTCGTAGTGTACTAATTTGACTTACTTTGCCTCTTACTGCGAGAAACAGGTAAACAAGCTAATTTATACAAACCAGAAGTAAAATATTTGATTTCGAAGCGGAGGCTTCTTAGACAGAAGGTCAGTAGTTAACTTTGTAGCTTTATCAGTTTACATATTTATAGATTAAGTTCTAAAATTTATACCCACCTAAAGTCCTATAGGAATTCCCAGAAAATGATCATACACATCCAACAAGAAACTATAAATACGGAGCACAAGTACACAAAATTAAGAAGTATAAGTGTTCCAACGAAATACTAAAATTAACGTTACATATGTATCTTTGCGTGACGGAAAACTAATTAGTCGGATAATTTTTCACAGAAATGTATTAATACTTAACAAGTTATTATTTTCATTATGCAATTTATGATTAAAGATCATAAATTGAGGAAATCTCAAATCAATTATTATTTATATTAATATTCTATATACGAACAATCGCACTCATCTCATTCAAATCGAGAGCGACATGAAGAGCGAAATGTTTAGCAAAAATCCGCGCACTGATATGTGACGTACGGTAAGGTGCTGGTGTTCGCAACTCGAAACATCAACAGTTGAGAGATAGGGAACCGTACGCGGAGTGCGATCGTGAAGAGGCACTGCTACCGACCGACTGGCTATAATATTCTTGCCGAGAATGGCATACATCTCGCAGCAGACAAGTGGGTCACTGGTAACTCTCTCCCAGACGTACATCCCCTAATAGCACCATTCAGCTTTTGCGTCCGTCATTATACCGTATAGAGACAAAAAGCACTTTATTGATATGATTTCGTAATTCATCTTCTAGTGTTTCTTTATTACTTTACCTCTCTGCCTATATAAAAAAGTAACTGTTACTTTTTCATATAGCGTTCATGCAGTATTAGAATTATTAATGATAAAACTGTTATGACTTTAATCTAATATTCTTTGATTTAATTGCAAGCATTATGTTGAACTAATTAAATATATGTTAAACATTTTATTTATGTCTGCAAGCAAATTTTCCACATGACATATTCTCAATTCAAACTTGTTCCTCTTTTTAACATCGTACTGTTTGTTTTTACAGAGCAACTACTCGTACTAGTCATGACTTTTGTTTTGTCATTATTATAGAATATGTATGTAATATATGTATGTACATAGACATAGATTTATTACGATTTATTTTATTATAAACATTTCCACAAAAAATCCAATGCAGAATGAGCACGCATATTTCCATTATCTTTTATGAAAACATATAGGTACGTTTTATATACAGTATGTATAAAAATAATCGTCCTTTCTTAGAAGTTTAGCTACTCATGGCGAATTCTCTTAAATAAAGGGTCTACAACAATGATACATAGTATAGAAAATTTACAACATATGTGAACGAGAATTTCGTGGCAAAACTATTTATTATTGAGTAAATAACTTAAAAATATGAATCACAATAATAGAGAATAAAGTTCTATAAGGAAAATTTAATCGTACCATGGAGCCTAATATGTATTTACTATGACCGCATTGAGCTGCAATTACAGCTTCACATTGTCTAGGCATCAATTCTACCAGCTTCTGACATGTTCTTGTCAATTTTCATCCATTCAGTGCTAACAATCGTCATGAGGGAACTAATATTAGTAGGTCGTTGACGAACAATTGTTTGTTTCAACATTGACCCTAAATGTTAAATTGAATTATGGTCCGGCGATTATCCAATACCTCTATCATATCGGTATGAAACCAATTTTGCACAATGTTTCGGATAAAAAAAACCAATAGCAGAAAGAAGAAAACTACAGAAAATATTGATAAGGTTATTGTTCGTCAAATTTTAGCAAATCAAAGGCAATCTGTGGTTAAGATTGCTTATGAAATACAAAACAAGTTCGAATTCGAATAAAATCGAAGGGATACCGGGGAAGAATTGATGTTAAAATTTCACATATGTATGCAGAATATTTACTACACATGCGCAATATAATAAACAGTCAAAAGGTGTGACATCATGTGAAACCAACTAAAACATCAAGAAATTAAGTGATTTAATAGTTTTTTTGTACTCGCTTATCATAATATGTCATTACACGATTCAATTTGCGTTGGTACTTACTGTAACTTGATTAATTTAGTAACATTCTAAAATCATAAATCCCTAACCCTAATGATTTTATAGGTAATAAATTATCAGTGCAGTATTGGCAGCTTCCCGAATTTCAGGGGGTGTACATTCTATTTCATTATCAGAATTCATGTTGTACAGGTTTTAATTTTGTATCGAATGTTTTGAATTTAATAATTTTAAATTAAATATCACTTCAAATAATCAAAACTGCCAACTCAATTTTTTTTTATTAATATCAAGAGATTCGTAGTGTGTCATAAATGAAAACGTATTTAACGATAGGTATTATTAAAGTATTCGTACAAAAAATAGTGTCCAAACTTCGTGCGTGAAACATTTCGCAAATTCGTGTCCGTAAAGCGCTGCGGCTTGCGCTTTAAACTGGCCACTCATTCGCGAAATATATTTTCACGCACTTGGTTCGTAAATGACTATTGTGCCTACAACGTGATATAAGCTGAAAGAAAAATGTCTACAAAACACGTCGCACCCAGCCAATCAGCCATGAGTACCACTACGACATTAGAACCGCCAAATTTAAAAAATTGAAACATGCCGCTTCAGTGAAAGAATTGGGTAACACAATTTAAAATTTTTATGAGAGTGTGAAATTTTGAAAACGTAGATAATAAAAGAAAAGTTGCACTTGTACCTATTACATTATATTGGAACAGAAGTTCTACAAATATTTTATTCTTTTAACGTCGACATTGATGATATCGAATTCGAAGAGTTGTTAAAACGTTTTGAGAATTATTTCACACCAAAGATCAATATTACAATGGAACAACACAAATTATTTAGTCGCAAAGAGTTACCAGACGAATATACATATAGACGTGTACCTACGCTACGGATTTAAAAAAACATTAGTAGTTTATTATGTGAATTTGGTACTTTAAGGGACAATCTTGTCAAAGATATCTTCAGCTGGAATTTAAATAATAAGAATCAGTACATCAAAGAGAAATTACTAAACGAAAATCCACCGAGTATAGACAAAGCAATTATAATTGCCAAAACGTGTGAATTATTAAGACATCTAGCCAAACAATTTCTACAACCTAAAGCTATCATTCATCGTCATTCATAGGAAGATTACACAAAGAAAGACAGATCTTCGCAGAGAAAACCTCCAAACAACCGACAACCACGATATTTTCAAGATAATCAACCCAAGACATGTAGAAGATGTGGGCATAGATTTAAATGTCCTGCTCAAGGTAAATAAGTAGTAAATGTGAAAAATTAAATCATTTTGCTAAAATGTGTAAAACTAAGATAGATATGTTAAAAATATTGAAACTAATTCTGACGGTAACAATGATGCAAATGAAAGTAATGTAAATCCATTATTTTTAGAATCTGTTTTGTGTTGTAACGTACATTAGGAAGAGAACGTCAATCAGTCTAATGAAAACAAATTACGGAATGTTAATTTAACTATTAATAATAATAGAACTAACTTTATTCTAGATCATGACGCACAAACTAATATACTATCGGTAGATACCTTTAACAAATTAAATTTGCCAAAACATTTAATTACAAAGTCGCATTCTAAAATATCGATTTTAGTGGTGAAATAATATCTACCCCTTGGTCAATGTACTCTTTCTTGTTAATATGAATCTAAAACATATTCAGTATAATTTCATGTCGTAAACTCTGAAATGTACATCAGTTTGAGGTCTTGCCACAGTTCAACGAATTCGAAATATTAATTCTAGTATCTCAACAGATAAAATAAACGTTATAGAAAAATATGTAGAAGTATTTGAAGATCTTGGTTGCTTAAAGAGTTTTGAATATCACCTTACATTAAAATCGGATGTACTACCTACGTGCGATGCCCTTAGAAAAAAACCCTTTTCTCTTAAAAGAAGCTCTTAAACAAGAATTAAATAATTTGGAAGAAATGCAAGTAATACAAAAAGTTAATGAACCAACAGAATGGGTTACTTCAGTTGTCCTTTTGACTAAGAAAAATGCTAAATTACGCATTTGTCTCGATCCACGTAAATTAAATAAAGCAATTTTTAGATCTCATTTTCAAATTCCTAATATACATAGATGACATTAAATCTGAACTAGCTGGATCTCAATATTATTCAGTCTTAGATGCAAACTCTGGTTGGATATTACGACTAGACGAAGAATCATCCAAGGTTTGCACATTCATTACGCCTGACGGAAGGTATAGATTTTTAAAAAGAATACCATTTGTAATAAACGCTGCTCCTAAAATATTTCACAACGAAATTGTAAATCAATTTAATGGCATAGAAGGAATCAAAATAATGATGGATGATATTTTTGTCTATGGATGTAACACAAAAGAACTCGATGAAATATTAGAGAAAGTATTAGTCAGAGCTCTTGAAATTGGTATTAGATTTAATAAAGAAAAATCCAAAATGTCGCAAACCCAAGTTAATATTTACGTCATATTTTCAATAAAAATGCAGTTAGTGTTGCTCCAAAAAAAGTCAAAGCAATAGAAAATATAGTAAAACCGCAAAATATAAACGATTTACAAAGACTTTTAGGCATGATAAATTATTTAGGAACATTTATCAAAAAATGAAACAAAACATTTACGACAGCTTTTACATAAAGATAAAGAATGGCAATGGGATAATGAATATGAACAAGACTTCAATAAATTAAAATATCTTATTAGTAATGCACCAATTTTAACGTATTTTGACCCAAAGAATAAGTTAGTTTTTCAGTAGATTCTTCAAAAATGCGATGATATATCACAATCACAATCCAGTTGCATAGACCTCAGCTTCATTAAATAGTACTCAACAAAACTATGGCCAAAGAGAGAAAGAACTTTTAGCAATATTATTTGGTTGTACAAAATTTCATCAATATTTATATGGGCAATAAGTCATAGTTGAAACTGATCACAAACCAATTGTCACTTCATATAATAAACCTCTTTATTGTATTCCGTCCAGATTACAATAAAGCATGTTACTTCTACTATGATTTTTCATTAAATATACACCAGCTCGTCACTTATACCTATATAGTAGATACTCTGTCTCGTGCAGCATTAACAGAACATGCTTTAACCTATTTTAATGAAGAAATCAGTTTACATGTTGATTTACTTTATAAAAAACTTATCCATTTATCCTGTTAAATTGAAAGAAATTGCAGAAATATCAGTCATAGATATAACTCTCAGAGATATTGAAAACACTTCAGACGGATGGCCCAAAAATAAATATAAAGTTGTTGAATCCGTAAAACCCCATTTTGCTATAAAAGATGAGATACATGTCATTAAAAACTTAATTTAAGAAAAGTATTTGAATATTCTTAAATCAAAACTACGTTTGTCTGCAGAAAAATTAGGTTCTACTAATGAATTTATTTTCCAACAAAATTGAGCTCCAAAGCATACAGACAAGTTTATGCAAAACTGGATTCATAGCAATAGGATAGAAGTATTGTATTCGCCTAATCCAATAGAAGATTGTGGTCTATTTTGAGATGAGCCATGTTTCGTCAACGACGTACTAATATTAATTCTCTCAAGACGATTGTTACCGCTTAATGGATGAAAATTGACAAGAACCTATGCCAGAAGCTGATGGAATCGATGCCTAAACGATGTGAAGCTGTAATGCGATTCAAAGCGGCTAAAGTAAGTATTAGCCTCCAGTATATGATTAAATTTTTGTTATAGAATTTTATGTTTTATTATTGTATGATGAGTTATTTACTCAATATCGAATAGTTCTGCCACGAGATTCTCGTTGACATATCTAGTAAGCTTTATATACTATTTATCATTATTGTGGACCCTTTATTTAAGATAATTCGCCATGAGCAGCTAAATATCTAGTCGGGTACGATTATTTTTTACATACTGTATACGTATGTTTACCTCAACACCAGTCAACTTAGAAACAGACAGACAACGTAGATAAACGAAGTCGATATTTCCAGTACCGGGTGAATCGGTAATGGTGGCGCGTGGCTGTGAAAACTGCTAGGCGTAGAGCTTCGGAGAAAAACTTGCATGACTAATATGGCTACCAGAACTATCCGAAAATTTTTTGAAAGTTCGAAATGTTACCTCTAAGGGATGTATCTGTTATTTTCAATTATAAAATGAAAATCGCACGTTAAGGTACAACTTTGAAAACATCATTTGAAAGCTGAGCTAATGTCGTATTAGTTTGTTTAGTGACTTTTTTCCGTATCTGCCATAATAAGAAATGAGGTAGCCAAAGAATGTTTCAATACTTAAATTTTAATATCTCTCGAATCGTTCAACCGACCTGAATATTTTAAAGCTTATTTGACGCATAGGCCCATCGAAGCTTTCGACATCATGATGTTAACCCACTTATTGTAACCATTAAGTTCACACCTTAGACGGATAGAAAAAATGCAGCACTATTTAAAACGTACGATTTTCATGTAACAAAACTTTCATCTATTGAGATTAGAGATTCCTCTCTACACAACTTGTTCCTAATGACCTAGCCGTCAATTTTACTATATACCCACTAAATTTAAGTTTACAAAAGCTTCATTTAATGCGTACATATCGGGGAAATACAGGGTGTATTTCAAATAACAGTAAAGACTATGAAAAATGGAAAGATATTATTTTATTAAACTTGACTCCAAAATATTTTGCGCAAATTCGTTCCCAGATGCGAGAAATAAAAAGACAAAGATAGAATTTTTGTCGCGCCACTGTGTTTTAGCAAATATGTATATCTAGCGCAGAGCAGGTGTAGAGATAGGCGATATTTAACATGTATGTATGCAACGCACAATCAGTGTCAGTCTGTTTCGAATGTTAAATGTATGTATGTAGATGTTGCAGACATGGAACCAACAATTCCCTATTAAAAAGGAAAATACGACTACGATTACAAAAATTGCAACTAAGAAACTATCTTTATTTCACAACAATAGTTTTACTTTTACTACAGTTACATGATTTTCAATCGTTGTTTAAAATAGTTCCATATATTGGATACATTTAAAGTTCCTTTATTAATTAGTCTTTGATAGCATTTTCATACGTAATCACATTGATATTATTGAACTCTTCATCCCAAGCTATTTACAAAAACTGACACATCAGCGTTATTTCGTAGTTTTTATAACATCGACGAGTTGATTTTGTTGAAATCTTTTCTTTAACGTAGAGGTGTATTAATATCATGAGAAGTGCTTACAGATGTTATATGATAAATATGTACACATATTAATAGTAATAAAAAAACATTGATATGTCATAGACATCATAAATCTATGTCCAAATTGTAAATAGTCCTACGCATACTGTTAGTGAGCTACTTCACTTATACACGGTTACCTAAATAAAGTAATAAAACTTTCGATTTCGTTGCATCACTCGATTTAAAAATGTGTTGATTCCTTAAAGGGAACGCTATTATGTGTGCTACCACTGTTGTTATGAAATTGGGCGTGAATACTACAAGGTTAAGTACATAGCTATTAAACTTGAACGATGAAAAATTAAATAGAGCATATATGTATGTATATAAATATAGTCTGTCCATTTATATAACAATTTGACTTATGAGAGATTAAAAGTATTATATGGGACTGTCCACTAGCTGGTGCCGCCGGCACCAAGAAATTTTGTAAATGAAGTAATGAGCCGTATTAGGAGAAATTGGATTTTTTTAAGTAGAGAAGTAGGTACATAATTATGGTTTGTTTAATATAATCCAACGTTCACAATTTAAACTTTATTGTTTTAAAAATATTCTAGATAATATGTCGGTCTGTGTTCATTAGGACTCGATTTTAAATAATTTAAATTGATTACAAAGAATTATTTACACCATAAACAATAATTATGCTTATTCTTATTATTCCTGTTGCTCACACGTACAAAATTCATAGACTCATACGCGTCCCCACTTCTTAACGAATTTTCATACCCTTTGCCTCTTCCGGGTTTATTTATCCTATTTCTCAAAACGACCGGTATATGTAAGTATGTATGTATGTATGTACTTACATATATCCTTTTGTACGCACCACACAACACTTTCCAACTGATTAAAATATAAATAAATTCTTTCGCATCCCTCCTTAGTATCTATTGTATAAAAAACGTATATCTAATGTCTTTTTAATGTAATGCATTTGAGTTAGTAAATAATTGAAAGACAAAAAAGTAAAAAAGGTTCAGTTTTGATGTATCATCTACTATACAGGTACGTGGTTTGTGAAATAAAATTTAACTTCAAATTTGATATCTGCATATGTTAAATTTATTTTATCTGTTTTAATCGCAATAATAATTTCATCATGCCATGCGTTTATAAATGATTGATAGGAATATTTACTTTGGCAACACTGAAAAATTGGTTAACCTAATTATTTGTTGAAGATACAACATTGTATCTGTGTCGTTGGTATCATGTCCCTTTGTGTTGGCTTTCACTTTGACAAATGTCTGACAAATATAAATTTAAAAATCAGACGTGGTAATACAAAACTACCTACAGAACTGTTGCCATTTATAGTCCTTCCGTACTGCATAATATCATTTGATGTGACAATTTGTTATTAAGTCTACGAAGTTGGTACCACAAAGTGGTAAAAACACGTCTATTATTACTACAAGTCTGTTGTCTAGCTCAGCGCTTCCCAAACTATTGTCCCAGGGGCGTCGCGAAGTAGAACGGCTAATATTTGGAAATTAAAAAATTCATAATAACAAAATAACGACGTGTTTTTAGATTGTGATATTTGAATTTGCCGCCTCTTGATTTATATAGTGGATTCCTTTTTTAATGGTAATTAGTCCAGGAAAATTGGGACAGATGGCTCTGTTTCTTGTCTCAAATCTTTATTAAAGAGTTGCCGTTCTCGACTTTTCTGTGGTGTTCAGTCAAGCTTTTGATTTGTTTAATTACGCACGAGGAGCTTTGACACTGACTATGGATAATTTTATTCAAAGAAATAGAAAGCGCAGTGAAGCATCGGGAGAGAACAGTAAAGAAACTTTAGAGAAACGGAAGAAGTATAGGAAATATGACGACCAATATATTACCAAATACATTAGCAAAGGAAATGTGGAACTTCCTCAATGTGTTGTTTGTCATAAGGTGTTAGCTACTGAAAGCATGCTTCCAAATAAACTAAAACGTCATTTGGAAACAACTCACAGTCATCTACAATGTAAGCCGAGAAACTTTTTTGTTAGAAAATTGAGACAACAGCATCGGTCCACGGCTTTGCTTTCAAGAGCATCAGTTCCTACCAAAGCACTGCTTGCCTCCTACAAAGTAGCTCACCGTATTGCTAAATGTAGGAAACCCCACACGATTACTGAGGAACTGATTTTACCTGCAGCGGTGGATATGGTATCAGTGATGATTGGAGAACCGGCGGCTAAAGAAATAAAAAATGTACCTCTTTCAAACAATACGATTAGTCGTCGTATTCAAGACCTGGCAGAAGATATTAATGAGCAAATTGTGGAAAAATTTTCTGGTTTGTTTGCCATTCAACTGGATGAAGCGACCGATAGTAATGACGACGCTTGATTTATATGTTACATGCGGTACATACACGAAACAAGCGTGTGTGAGGATTTGTTATTTTGCAAAAAAAATTGTGAAAGTGGTAGGGCTACTGATTTATTTAAGATCTTAGATTCATACATGATCGAAAATAACATTAAATGGGAGAACTGTGTGGGGGTGTGTACGGATGGTGCTCGAACAATGTCTGGACAGTATGGAGGTTTACAAGCTCTCTTCAAAACCAAGGCTCCAAATGTAAAATGGACGCATTGTGTCATACATAGAGAGGCCCTGGCTGCAAGTAACATTACACCTGAGTTACATTTTGTGATGGACATAATTATCAAAGTAGTGAACTACATTAAAACACGACCTGTGAAAGCAAGACTTTTCCATAAGCTTTGTGAAGAATTGGTTACCGCGCATACCTCTTTAATTTATTATTGCAACTCTCGCTGGTTGTCCAAAGGCAATGTACTCGCACGTGTACACGAATTACGAAATGAGTTTTACACTTATCTACAGACAGAATCACATAGTGATGCGCAAAAGTTTATTAATACAGAGTTTATAATAAAATTGGCATATCTCTGCGACATATTTAAATAATTAAATGATCGTAATAAGTCCTTGCAGGAAAACGAAAGTCATATACTGCAACTGGCAGATAAAATTACTGCGCTTCAGAAGCAGTTGCTGTTATGGAAATTGTTCCCTGTTTCCCTGCTCTACAAGGCATTCTGCAAGAAAAATCAATTAAAATTCTCGAGCCTTCTTTAAAATTAATTTCCAGTCCATTTCATCATCAACACTTTCGATAGAGGAAGAATAACAATTAATAAAATTGTCCTGTGACTCCGGCCTTAAGCTCCAATTCGAAAAAGACAAGCTGCTTCAATTTTGGAGCTCACTTTCTCACGAATATCGTACCATCAGTACTGCAGCATTGAGGATTCTATTACCATTTCCGACATCGTACTTGTGCGAAACAGGTTTTTCTGCAGTTGCAGTAATAAAGAACAAGTACAAATCGCAAATAAATGTAGAGAAAGAGATGAGAGTGGCAGTTTCCAAACTTGAGCCCCGTTTCGAGAAACTATGCTCAGAAAAGCAAGCACATCCTTCTCATTAGTAGCCAGCCATGAGAGTAAAATAAATATCTTTTCATTTTTATTTATCTGTAAGTGTTATGTTTTTTCCTTAGTGTCTAATAAGAATTATAACTGTTATTTGGAGGTTTTTTTGATAACTTGTTACCTAGAATTACACACTAGTAGGTACTTTTTGGTCAGAGATGGGAAGGGGGGAGAGAGCGTCGCAAGGAAATAGCAAATTCCTAAGGACGTCACAGTAAAAATAAGTTTGGGAAGCGCTGGTCTAGCTGCATACTGAATTTTGACCAATCACTGCACAACACTCGAGACTAGTCGTGTCCTAAGTAGCTTGTCCTAGTACACAGCTATTACTTCCATACAACTTTCAGATTGATCACATCAATTCCAGATCAATCAACTACATACATATACAGTAAAATATCAAAAACCCCGATTATAATGTAAAACATTTTATTTTTCGAAATTATTCTAAAAATCACATCACAAACATACCTAGATAATACATAATCACATACATTTCGGCGCAAACAGGACAAATTCCAAGTTGAAATTACAAAAATCATCTTTCTAAAGTATCAAGTAGGGGAATGGATATTGCGACCTCAGCGGCTGGTAGCCCTTGAAGAAGTAGCAAAAAAATAAAAAAACAAAAAACTTGAGAAAAACAAATCATTAGAACAAGTTATAGTTAAGAAGTCACACAGATAAAAGAAGATACTAAAAGTAGTTGAAGGTGCCCAATTACAACCCCATCAGTCAAAATTAAAATGAAAGGTGAAAAAAAAACCAACAGAATAAACGAGAGGACTTCCGAAAGCAGGGAGACAGCAACGGAAACCAACGACAGTCGGGGACATTGTATTCACAATAGCCATACATAACATTCAATTAAATTTTAAGGTAAGGGAACGGAGAAAGCAGTTTTAGCTATTTATTGTAACAAATTTTTATTTTTCATGACACAAAAATATTTTTTACATGATTGTAATAAGTATGCCATTCCTTGCGTTCATTAAATTTCAGCACAATCTGTTTAGTTTTTACTTATTACTTTCGGTGTATAACCGGAAGTAATAAGTAAGTCCTTTTCAATTTTCTTGATTGTCTTGAATACAAAATCGTTCTTAAATGTTTTTTTGTATGATGGATGATGGATGCAACTGTAGTGGCTTCCAAGTTATATGGCTTTGGTATTTTGTAATTTAGTTCTTTCCACGACAATACTGCTTATGTATAATATTTAACAAATCGTAGAAAGTAATATGTAAAGTCCTTTTGTACTCAAGGTAGCGCTACAAATCATTCACATATCCATACTTGCTTAAAGACATAAATAAATTACGTCAAATTTCTAGCAGAACCATTTACTTCGTTGGTGGAGGTTCATTAGCTCCTATAAAAGAATAGCTTTGTCTGCTTAAACTTATGCATATTCCAAAATCAATCATCGCCGTATACCTACATACATACATATACAACATAAAGAAATAATCTCGAGACTCTCGTTAATCTAATCTAAATTACTTACGTAGAAATGTCTGCAGGCTGGAGTTAATCACAGCAACTAGGTAGGTATAATATTACGGCACGAAACAATTTCCTTTGCGTCATCTAGGTCGATCAATAAAATCTGTCGATTAAATTTACGATATAACAAAGCCGATAACAATGTACAAAAGGTAATGTAATTATATTATTTTACAAACGAATATAAAAAAATGAATATATTAATTATAGTTTAATCATGTTTTTAGAGGAACAACGAATACAATACTGTCTATTTCTTCTCTGATTTTTCTGTAGTATGTAGTTTATGTTGTCTATGTAGTTTACAATTAGTTTCACATAATACATTTCTATCTCTAATGTCTAGTATATGTATTGCTACAAAGCGTACACGCGAAAAACAGTAATCGAAGGAAATTGATGTGTGTCAACTAGACTCCAGTAAATATTTTACAACAACGCGGAGGTAGACTGAAAGAGTAGAGTTCACGCTAAGTTTCACACACGAACATGGCTAGATTTAATGGTTCAATCTCGGTTCGTAGGAAAGCACGGCGCGCCTGAACGTAAGCGTTCAGATAAAGGGCTTTGACAGCATACGTGCGATGTTGAGGTGTTCATCGTTCCATTATTATTAAATATTATGATAGTCGAATATAACCGAAAATATCTCTACTCCATCCCAGCGGCAGAGCACATTTCCCACGTTTTTAAAAATCACTGGTTCCTCTGCCCCGTCCTGTACATACATACATATATTCTTAGATTTTAGTGTTAGAAATTACTAGAAAGCTCGAATATTCATTTCAGTTAACGAATGATGAAAAAACATTTTTTCGACAAATTTGAAAGCGAATCTTTTTACCAAAAATAATTATTTAAGCTCTCATTTTCGTCAATAGGAAATAAATTTCAACGAACTAGGAAAATACATTTTTTCAAGTTTTAAACATCTGTTATAATATTATGAGGATTTCCGGGTATTGACCGTGTCAGAAGGGTTTCACCTCTAGGGTGGTTGACACGTCGAGTTACCGTGACCTTCTGGTTAACCTCAGACGCCTTCTTTGCCGCTGAAGAAGACACACTGTATTAGTGGCGAAACGTCGAGTGTTTTATTGTATATCTTGTGCATTTTATTTTGATTTGTGCTACAGTAAAACCTGTGACTAGCGGCCACTAAAAAATCGAAATTGTTGGCCGTTATTCAAAGGTGTCCGCAAACGACAGGGGATGGATATTACTCACGCCAAATTCCAAGCAAATATTTTCAGATGGTAGCTATTATTTTTCTTTTAGAAATAACATTCATTTGGACATGATTTTAAATGATTTTATTTAAACTTACAATAGAGAATAAGAGAGAAATAAATGTGTATACATTTTGTCATAAGATCTGATGTCATCCAAGCCTTTTTGTTATGCACCCACTCTAAAGGTAATTTGTCGATATGATTTCCCTTAAAACACCGAGGATTTGTACTTTTTCCAATAACTAAAGGCGTTTCTTTGTCGCCTTCCATATTTACGCAGAATAAAATAGTTAACCGTTGTTTTGCACAATGCAAAAGTTTTATTTGGCATGGCGCGATAATACAGACCTGTTTCATCACCATTAAATATATCCTTTGGAGAATAATACTTTAAAATTTATGGTAATTTTTATTTCCATGCTTCTACATCTTCAAAATTTACATCAGCGGACTCACCACAAATTGATTTAAAAGTGATATTGTGCCTTCGACAGAAACATTCTACCAACCATTTGAAGCAGCAAAATTCTCAATGTTTAAATTTCTTGCTGTCTAGCGCCTTTTGTTTAATAAATGATCCAGATATGGGAGTGTTTATTTCTAGCCATGCAGAACCACTTATACACAAATTGATTCACTGCTACTCCACTCGTTTTAAGGAATTTCCGTTTCTGATTCAAATTAATAGCTTCTTCATACATCCTTTTAATATCACTTTTGTTTTTTACGATATCGTTAATTTGAGTTTTTCCAAATCCGAATTTTTCGGCTAACTTCCGCAAACTTAAATTATACTTGTCACTCTCCTCGATAATATCAATTTTGTCTTTCAGTGACGAACGTTTTTTTTTTAGCGACATATTCAAACAGTTCATGAACACAACGATAAACTTAAACTGATCGAATGAACAGGCGTTTTCGGAAACTTCTACAATCAGCTGCTGTTGTAAAATAATTCTATCGTGTTTCATTATAACTAACAATACATCTTTACAAGTAAATTCTGTTACCTTTTTTAGACAGAACAACAAATACTTGAGTTTTAAAATTTTCGATACCGACGACGACCGTTATTGGGAGGTAAATTATTTTGCTTTTATGCCATAAAATATTGGAATCGTCTGGCCGTGCCCGCTTTGTAAAAGCGGCCGTTATTCCAAGGTTTGTATATATGGAAATACTCGTATTGTAGATTTTTGCAATGTTAAAGCTGGCCGTTATCACAGGTGGCCGATATATACAAGTGTCCGTTAACACAGGTTTTACTGTACTATACTTCCAATATCTTGAAACAAATATGCTTGCTGCAAATATTCAACCATTAGAAAATAATATTTATCAAAATGAAATTATTACATTTCTTATCTTCTTTAGAACGTCCAAGACAGCCTAACACCATCCATATAGAAACCTCTTTTTTATGAAAAATTAGAACAGAAGTAGAGCAATCTTTACAGTACTACATAAAGAATATCAATTTTGCTTATATGTACATATGTGCTAAACATATGTACATACGTATGTACATATATTAATTTCATAAGATAAATTTTATAGCAATACTTCTATTTGAAACTATGAGCAGTAAACAAATATAAAACATTTTATTACGTCTATTTTTGACAGAAGATAGGAATTTAGTCTGGTGAACGTGCCTAACTGGAAAAGATAACACGATACTTGCAGTCTCGTCAGTCGACCACTAGCTATTGAAGCATATAGTGCTCTATTATTATGACATCTTTACAAGTTTCAGAAGTCTTAAATTTATTTTTAATTTCCACCTGCATAGATGGTGCATACCTTTACATCAGCGTCTGTTCTGCTAATTTGCAACGACTATCATATTTATTGCGGAAGTGCTGCAGTAGTTTCTTGAGTATGTTCAAGAATTAAAAGATAGAAATTTGCTCTTTAAATCAAACATAAAGTAAGTATTTAATGATGAACCATTTTTGTTTCATAAATTATATTTATGACGTAACACTTATTACAGCAGTCGTCTATTTCTTCTAGACTTTAATTAATATTAGTCACTATCTCTACAATTACATGAAAAATCTCTCCTTTAGTAACAGACTAAAACTGGGTACATAGTATTGCGATCTATTTTAAAATTACTATAGTAATAAATTATTTGCTCACAATTTAGAGAATTCCTGAGAATTGAAAATAATATTTATATACAGGGTTAACTTTAAATACGAGCATTGTTTGTTTATCCGGCATTTATACAAACATTGCTTATTTTTCAAGCTCATGAAAGTAAGAGATCGATGAGAAACTATTAGATGGTATGAATAGTGAATAGTGTATTGAATCGCAGCTGGCTGGTATTTGCAGGAGACCAAGCCAATGAGACATGAACATACAGGGTCGGCAGTTTGAGTGACCTACAGCGTTGTTAATTTTACCAATTCAGTTTTTATTAGTCATATAGCTGATCTACCTAATGTGAAGTACTTTTATGAATACTAGATTTTAACTATTAGTTATAAAAACAAAATTTGTGGTGGTCTTGAGAGGAACCGATGTAGGAGAAACAGGATAACATATTTACAAAAAGTGTCCAAGATGAGCAGTAATACAGGCATCAATGCGGCGACCAAATTTATTATGTGCTCACATAAAGTGCGTTGTGCTGTAAACAAAACAAAAACTCGCAGATCTTTGGCATTGTCAATATTATCGGCAATCATACACCAAATTTTTCATGTATTGCCACAAAAAAACGTCTAATGGATTTAGATCAGGACTACGAGATGGCCAAGGAATGTGACTTCCACGTCCAATCCAACGTTTAGAAAAGCTTGAACAGGTCTGCTGCTATGCGCGGGTGCTTTGCAGCGCATAAACCAAAATTGTTGTCGTATCGCCAATGGTATGTCATCTAAATACTTGGCTCATATATTCCACATAAACTTTAAATACAATTCTGCATTTAATCGTTGCGGGAGCACACGTGGTCCAAATAATTGATCGCCTACCAACCTTGCCCAAACATTTACGGATATCCTGCGAAAAGGCGTGCTGTATATCGTGGGGATTTTCGAATGCCTAATGGTGAATGTTGTGGACATTGAAAATACCACCTTTGGTAATCGTAGATTTGTCACTGAAGAAAATTACTGAAGCGAGATCTGGCTGTTGAACATCTCTACGCTGATAGTAGTTCGGTTAACTTTTGGACACCTTGGATATTGTTCAAATGCAGTAAAGTCGTTTTTAAAATTTGATGCACCTTAGTTTGAGACACATTTACTTACTGTGCTAGGTTTGTTGTGCATATACCGGAATTCGCTCCCACGAATTTGCTTGCTTGGAGCACTCCGCATGAATTTTCAAGGCCGCGACCTTCGCAACGTGGAATTACTGAACCTGTATTCTGAAGCCGATATACAACTCCCACAATCATTGCAGTCGAGAGATGATGTCAATTTGGGAAACTTTCTGCGTACAATTTTTTGTCTGCAGGACTATTTTGTTCCGTTTCTCCATAAATTAAAATCATGTGTGTATATTTGACATTTGTATATGCTGTCATAGCAAATAGATGCATCCACAACAAATACCAAGTAGATACTAAACAAAATGTAAACCGGCGCGGTCAATATACGTATCGGTACCAACAATGATTCTCATACAGCCATCTATGTATGTTAAAAGAGAAATCATTTTTTTTATTAATCTGTGCACATAACGCTACAAAATTTTATATTTAGGATTGACTCGTAAGTATCTTTCGCCCCGTCTTTTTATTTTGCGCGATTTAGAAGTAACCCTGTATATTACAAAGTTTTCAATTATTGAAAATAGTATCCTTTCCTACATTCCGTATTTAAACTTACTTTCTCATTATCAATAATAAATTTGTAGTGTTAAAATTTAAAGTTTCGTACCTACATGTCTTTCAATTTTATTCATTATTGTGACGCGATGGAAAGAAAAAAAGCAGAATATCGAGTACCATTGTTAAGGCATCGAAAGTAGAACGCCAATAGATTGTGCCAATACTCGCAAAATCTTTAACCACTAACAATATTCATTGACATTTAATGATACCATGCGACACTAAGAGAGGAATATTGTATCATATACTACATTAAATAAGATCGAATCGAGCTCAAACTGACAACTATGCAAGTCATTCCATTGCTACTTCATCTTTCTTCAATACATTATTTTTAATAGAAAAAAAACATTTATCTCGTACATTGCTGAGTTATAAATGTAGGAGACGTATTTACCAATATATATCACCCATCCTTATCTAATAATTTATTTCGTTAAACTTCTAACGTAGACACTTTATCTGAGCTAAATGCGTTACACAACTTGAATTTTGCCTTCTAAACTCTTCTGTGGCTATAAGTAAAGTGTAGCATTAGTGGTATTGCGGCAGGAGTCACGAATGTCAGCAGGTGTACTG
This sequence comes from Popillia japonica, assembly GCA_004785975.1. Lineage (NCBI taxonomy): Eukaryota > Metazoa > Arthropoda > Insecta > Coleoptera > Scarabaeidae > Popillia > Popillia japonica. The sequence goes on from SMLS01072270.1 coordinate 20,196, forward strand.
TCAGCGGGAATCGCAAACTGGCCGACACCGATTTCGTGACAGAGGTGAGATCGCAATGCCGAACTCGGTTGATGACTCTTACTAAATTTCTTCATTTGCATATACTTGATAGTTCACGATAATTATGTACCTATTGTATAAGAACACAAACAATTAATTCGAAATGATGAATACTTCCAGACATTGCTAATATGTTCTCTTACTTTGTAGGTTCATTATTCATAAAGCAATGATTTTCTCAAATAGAAACTTGATCAATACATCACAATAAATATGTATAACATAAGATAAAAAATCTGAGCAGATTCGATTCGCTCGATAGAGATGCTAGTTTATACAGATCGAATAATAGCATCTTATTAGACGTAGTCATATCAATATATGAGCCAGATACCAATACAAAATAAATTACATCTGCGATTGAAAGTAGCAATCACAATCATTAGAAGCTGTAGAAATTAGTTTATCAATTAGAAAGGAAAACAGCATTTACATAAGTATAAAGTTTGATATCTTTGATACTTATGTAGAGAAAGTAACTTCTCCGCTGCGATACAACATTGTATTCAGCAATAACAACATCGCCATATAAACGTTATAGCTTAAAGCTTATTTTATATTAAAATATATAGCTGCACTTATGTTGTGGGCTCCTAGTGAGTGAAATTAAAATTAGTAAAACCACGCTATTGTACACTGAAGAGAATCCTCATCGAAACATGCGCTTTGCAATTTATACTGATACTTAATAAAAATTTTAGATATTAGATTAGATTAGATTAGATTAGGGTGGCCCTACAGGCCTCTTTCACCGCGACCTTCCCGGTCTATTGTGATCCTCAGTAATCCTAGAAGGCGCCCTCTAACTTTGCCCTCTTTATGAGGCTTAACGTCCTTGAGAGCGGCTCCTGTGTGTAGCTTAGGGCTGTGGGATACATTGTGCCCAAAATAAGAAACCTTGTCTTTGCCAGCCCTTCGCAGTGGCACAGCACATGGACTGGGGTTTCTTCCTCCTCCTTGCAGAATCTGCACAAGGCATCTTCCGCTAGGCCTATGTTGTACATATGCCTATTCAGTCTGCAGTGACCTGTCAACAGGCCTACTAACATTTTGACGGTTTTCCTGTCTTTATCTGGTAGGTGTCTAGTGAATTCAGGCTTCTGTTCTTTTAGGAACCCTTTGCCTGTCTTTGCCCAGGTGATTTTTGCCACCAATCCCTGGACCTACTGTGAATCCATTCGTTGATGGATTTTCTGATTTGTGATTTGGTGGTGCTGAAGGATGGGGCGGGCCCGGCGAATTGCCCGACGAACCTTGTCTGGCCAGGTCGTCTGCCGCTTCATTACCCTTCACACTCTCGTGGCTGGGAACCCAGGCCAAAATTAGTTTCCTTTTGGAACCCACCTCGTTTAGGGCGTTAGCGCAGTGCCAAACCAGTTTGGAGTTAACACTTGCTGAACTAATCACTTTAAGTGTTGCTTGGCTGTCCGAGAATATGGCGAAGCTTTTACCGACCTCGGTCCATCTTTCCACTTCTCTGACGCAATGGTGGATTGCTGCTACCTCAGCTTGAAAGATCGTTGTGTCCTAGCTGAAGCTTATCAAGCGAGCCTTCCTATAGTGTGAATATGATACAACACATTTATTACATACGTATATTAGTATTGTTGTTTTACCACTCATGTTTACCTTTGTTGTATTGTAGAGAATTGTAATGAAGTAATGCACTATTTATGTAAATGCATTATTATCCTAGTAACGGATACACTACACTTGTCTTCCTAGTAGTATCCCCTTACATACGTATATACACTTTCGCCCATAAATGAGAGATCACTGTGGAAGCTATAATAAACTGTTGCTAACAATGTGAAACTAAACATATATTCATACATAACATATCTACTGGTATAATTTGCCAGACTTTCACTAATGGCTCCCAGAGTAGTTTCGGGGATGTTGGACAGTGGTGTCGTACATTTCTGTCTAAACTGATGCCACAACAACTCATGTCGGGCGATTGGGGCGGCCAAACCATATTTATGAGGACACCTTTTCCTTTTTCCTTGCAAATAATTTTTACAAGGTCGGCAGGTATGCTTGGCATCATTCTCCTGCTGCAAGTAAAACCCCTCGCCAATTAATCTCCAACAGGACTGAACCAACAGTTACTAGCTGTCCTGTTTCCGCAGATACTATCTTTCTTTTACTCTTGGTGGCAATTACTTCTGGGATTTTGTTTGCTACTGTAAGAACAGATTCGTACATGTTATGCACACGATGTGGAGCGATCTTCTTTGTTTTTAGAAGTTCTTTTATGATATAGATTATTGAAGAATCTTTGCACTTGAACCGTGCTGAATCCTGAGGTACACACTAAACTGGGACTGAGATTATGTAGTCTACAGAATTCATATACCCAGTCTTTTCCTGCTAATTTACTAATTTTATTAAATCGGTGTTCTATCCCATTTCTTTCGGCGAATTTCTCGGAAGGATTTCATTGTTAATCGGTAGAAAAGCTTGTCAAGTTCTTTGCAGTAGTCAACTAACTGCTGTTCCATCTCGGTCACCGATCACTAACACTTCTGCTTCGACATTAAAACTAGAAAGAAAGGAGCGACACACGCCAAGAACAAGCTAATGTGTGAGTCGGCGGTAATTTCTTCAATTGACATTGAAGCAATAGTAAAAAAACATACAAAATTAGCGCGCCCAGATCCAGAATATCACAGTCTTCATTGTAATAATAATGTAAGTAATAAAAGGAAAAAACGCAGTGTAACTAGACATACTACGAAAGAATATAATATCAAATCCTAGAAGAAACACTTATGCGACAATTTTGAAACTGCTATGTAAGGAAAAGCGTATAAGGTCGCAACAAAAAGTTTGTAGAGTACACTCTTAAAACTAGATGCAAATGGAAATTTGAAAGGAGCTGAAAAACCGTTTCCAACATAAATAAAAAAATGGTAAAATTGAAGACGGTTTGGAATGGCCAGGTAATTCCTCCCGACGGAATAATTACTATCGCTTATAAGAACGATCTATTCTTAGTGCTAACTACTAGAGATCCACGGAAACTGGTATGGTAAGGAATTAAACCTTCATGGAGAGCTGAATGCGTAAGTATAAGCTAGAACTAGACCCACACTGAGAAAAATGTTACAGCAAAACATTTTATTTAGGAATTTATACTTATGAATAGTATAAATTGTATTAAAATTACGAACACTGTGTTTAATGGACAACAACAATTTTGTTCCTAAAATCTTAAAACAAAATGTTTTAAGATTAAAACAAAAGGTTTGCTACATTTGATGAAATTTTTAAATAAAAATAATTTACAACATCTAGTAAAACTAGTTCATTGGTTTTTAAAAGTATTTATATTTTTTTTTTAAATAAAGGTAGTTTCTATTTATGCACGTTGGAACACTAATGAAATGAGAGAGAGAAGGTTTAAGGCGCTCGTACGTAAAAAGAATGAGATGCAGTATGACGCGGTCTTTGTATCTGTGAAAAGGTTGATATTGGCGGTAAAACATCGATAAACACCACGTACTACCTACCTACATATTTCGTTTGATTTTGTATAAAATTATTGCTAATTGTAGTACAAGCAATTTACTTAAAGTTACTATAAAATATAGTAAATTGAAGTATAATAGGTACTTAATTTCCAGGATAAATTTATTGTTAAATTTAGTATGCTATGTTGCTGTCCTATATATAGCAATAAATTATACTAAAATGCAGTATATTTATACTTATAAATACTATAAATTTTTCTCCGTGCACAAATGTTGAAATGTGAGCGGCGGAAAAGGAAGGAATAAAATGCACGTTTAGTGGAGAAAACAGCACAATCGAAACCTACTGTCTATTACAATAGAACAGGGAGGTCTATTTGACACACACGTACAGAAGTCAAACCTAAAAACCGAGAATGTGGCGGTTGTAACAGCAAATGTTGGACGCCAAAGTTTTAAAAGTAAACTGATGCTGTTTAACATATTTCAGTAGTTTCTGCTATATGGTACACCGATGTAGGAGTGCAAAGCACGACATTTAACAAAAGCACAAAAGAAATTCTTCGTAAGAATCTCCAGCACCTATGAATCTGTCTCTGCAGAGTTATTAACGAAACTTATTCCTTTGAATTGTTGGTACAAGAGCAGCATATTCACAGTAAGGAGGGGCAAAATTCTAAAAAGAGCACCGAAAAGCATATGTGCATCAGATACGGGTCATCCGCACAAAGTGCGATTAACAGAGACAGAAAACATGTTACGATTACGTCAACTTCCTCATAAAAGGAAGCGAGAAAGATGAAGATAGAATAGACAGAGAAGAAAGGCAAAACCTCGTCCTCGCCCAGAGCAAGCAAAGAGTGACTCCACTTCAGTCAGAGTAACGTAGATTAGTATTTAGTAAATATACCAACTCTAACAATCTCCAGAGTCCCATAAAGCGCTTGCAGATAGTTTTTCGCCCGACAAAAAATGACTCCAGGACAGTGTAATAACTCCTAGCGCTGTAACTGTAAAATCTTTCTTACCTTCTCGCTATAAGGCTCTAATTTGTCTCTTATGCTGTAAGTAGAATATTAATTTTTATTACCATGTTAGATAGCACTATTGAGCAGTAGCCATAGTTTCGAGATAACATTCCATAACCCAAATCGCTACATTCTTTAATTTTATATGATAGACTTTGTATAGATTTGTAGCAAATGAAGAATCAGTACTCATACACTTCTTCTTCTTACTAAAGGCAGTATTCGAACAACCTGCTGTTCTGTTCCACATACCTGGCCGCTGTTGCTCCTAATGCAATTGCAACTGTCTCTTGGTGAAACCATTCCATCTGTCGACCGACTGATTGATTACCTTTACTCGAAAATCAGCGGAAGAAAATAACTAATATGTGTGGAGAATTAATTAGACGCATGCCAGAAAAAATACTTATACATCTAAGTTCTTTTGCCTTTTCTGCTATTATTAAAATATGTAGTACATGTAATATAATCTAGTAGTGTGTAGTGTACACTTTAGTATAGTAATAAGAAGGAACTAAGTACCTGCCATCGATTGAGATCGGTATTTTAATGATGCGTATATACACACGATACACACAAACACAGTACACGCGGCATCAGAGAACATAGATGTATAAAGTAGGACAACTATTTTGTAATGATTCAGTCTTTAACATAATACAAGTATAAAATGACTTTATAATTGGTCCGATTATATCTTGAAAGATGCGGAAAATCCGTAAAAATGCGAATATATATGGTATATATACATAATATCAGAAAAAGGAAATAGCTGTTAAGCCGATATTGCGTTTCTTCTAATATCATAAAAGAAAATAAGTTTTATGATACAGATGTAACTGTCTATTAGACCTCTTGATGTTATATTTCTGCGTAAGACATAACTGCGATCCAGTGATCTATTGTGCCACCCTACATGAGCTATAAGTTGTTAGTATTTACCCACAGCTATCGCTCCCCATCCAGTCTAATGACTTTAATAAACTGCACTAACTGTAATGGTTTCAAAGAGAGTAGTATTTCTTTCACGTCAATGACATCTTTACCGAAATAACTGGCACGAATTGCTGCAATAGCCATGCAGTTGGATATCAGGATTTTTGTCTGCCGTCCTGCAAATTCCGCAGTCGCTATTGTGTTCCAAACTTATCCTTGTCATGTGTTCCCAAGGTGGCAGTGCCCTGCGAAAAAACCTACAAGCACACGTGGTTTGTTCCTACTTAGTTCTTGCTAAGTCCTTGTTCTTTGCTTATTGAAGTTCCCACACTAGCAAGATTTTCCCAGAGGGTTTCTTCCTGTCATTGAGTTCTCCTTCATAGGTACTCCTCCCTATTCGGTAAGACGGTTCAGGTCCCACAAACGATGTTGTGGGCCCCTTAAATTACCATTCTCGTTGTCACTGATTCCAGCGTGTCCTGGTACATAGCGTAGTGCAACTCTGTTCTCTCTGCCTAGATTTTTTAATTTCTCTGAACATTCCCAAACTAATTTTGATTGGAGAGTGTTAGAAGTCAGCGCCATTATGACTTCTTGACTGTCGGAGAAAATTGCAATGGTTTGCTTCCCATAGTTCCTATCAAGATTCAGTTGAGTAATCTTCCAATAGCATTGATCTCTGCTTAGAAGCCGCTGCGATAAGTTCCCATTGGCTCTAAGTATTCGATTCCTGGCCCGACTACTCTTGCACATGTTCCCTTCTAAGTTTTGGAACCATCCGTATACCATTTAATGGTCTTTATCTTTAGTCAGTAGGTGGATCGTCCTCCTTCCCATTCTTTCTTGTTGCTGAGTTTCTAGAGGAAGTTCTTTTTGAAGCTAGCTTAACTAATCCGATAATTCAAAACGGTGTAAAAGTATTTTCAGTAGTTCCAATTCAAGAAAATTCTGGCCTATATATAGAGAGATTTAGTAGGGTTCGAACATCGAGGAACGTTTTTGTGAATGGTTTCAGGTTGTTTAATGCATTGCCTCAAAGTATAAAATATTGTGATAATTTATATAACTTTAAGAGAACTCTGAATACGTTAAACAAGAAATCTATTAATCCTTATCTTTAAGCTTAGGAAGATCTACTTAATTTTTGATGTAGTAGTAGCGTAAAATAGTTATTTAAATAAATGTAATAAATGTTATAGTTAGCTTTGCTAATAAATACATTACTTACTTACTAAATTCGGATAAATGAATGTGTATCTGCAGCTGCCAGTTTTCTTTTCTTTGCAAAATATATTAGATTAATTAATATTTCTGTGTCCAATGCAACAACTTTGCAAGCTGTACTACTTCTTGAGACTACTCAATATAGCAAAATCAGCTTGCAGAACTTGCTGTTTATAATATCTCTATAACGAAAAATAGCTCAAGGCAGCAGCAAGGCATTACCACAAGCGCTTTAAACCCGAACCATAAGCACTGGACTTCATATGCCCAGCCGTTCTTAACTCGGCGGCAAACTGTATCTATGGCAGCCTATCAAGGATAGAATAAGCCAAGATCTACAATGCAAGTCAAACGCCTGAACAGAATTATTGGTGAATTAGTGAAATAATAAAATCATGTTTGAGAGAATAAAATAGTACACCAAGGAAAAAACAACAAAAGTAGAACAGTTAACACTGGTAAAAGCTTTTCCGGTTTGACGGAAAACCTTGCCGAGATTAATGAACGGAAAATCTAAGTTTTGTTTTTATCAGATATGGACAAACAGATAAATAAAAATAAAAACACAGAATTAGAGAAAACGGCGATAATACTTCCAAAACAGCGGTAGAAATGAGCTTAAAAGCACAACAAGAGAGAATAGATTCTTCCAATACTATGAAATGCGAAAAATTTCAAATAAAACCAGCAATATATCAACGTTCATCAAGTTGCAGTTCATGACACTTCTAGGATAAAGTGTTTTATCCACAATTATCGAAAAATGAAACTATTTCTTTATTATCTTACTAAGTCCTCAGTACCATTGGACTAGACTTGAACAACAAGTAAGTAATAGTAAGTAAAAAGTAATGAAACTATGATATACGGAGGATCGATAACGAGTTGAGTGAAATGGAGTGACCTAAAGCGTTTACTGCACTTGAATGACGTTAATAGCTGGTGATGGAAAAAATATTGCAAACATTGATAGAATGGCTCTTAGGAGGATAGTTTAAATTAATGATATAAAGATATTGATTATTCATATGAAAAATTTTAGTACAAAGGTAGAACAATATAAAAGAAATGATTACGGCCAAACAATATCTTAAAACTACTAAAGCTTGTCAATCGCTTTATATGTCTGGGCAAACTATTAAAAGCCATCAATGCTCGATAATTGGGACCTGATTCAAATATTTTTGATTGATGAGTATGTATTGAATAGTCTGAACAATATCTAATACTCATAGCTGTGTATAGATACATCTTAGTTTTTAATAAAAGATTCGATTTTTTCAAAGAAAGCCTAAAAGTTCATAAATGTACAGACAAGACAAAGGCAGTATCTTAAAGTTTCTGAAAAACTGCCGTTAAGATGCGTTAACATGATGACAGGCCAACACTAGCCATAGTTCTAATAATTCGTTTCTGCAATACAAACACACTCTTGAAATCTCTCGAAGACCCCTAAAATATAAATAAAGTAAAACTGTTTAAGTGTAAACAAACTGATATAATATCAAAAAGGTTCAAAACGACAGAGGGAACAATTTAAATTAATTAATTAAATAAAAATTTATAATTTTCTTCGTCATTTTATATCAAGAACGTATTTGAGCAAAATTTTAAAATAATATTAAATAATCATAATGTATGTATATATGTATGTACATACATATATATATGAATGTGCGCGTTTGCCACAAATTGCAGAAACGACAAAATATGAATCTATCTGCTTAACCAACCAGTACAATGCGAGATACCTACAGTATAAAATATAAAATTTTTCAAAAAATTCTTCATTAAGAATTAGATTCTTCATTAAATGGTTACTATCTCCTCTACACTACACTAAACTAACATAACAGATGTATAAATACCAATGTGTAGTTAAGTTAATTCAGTGTAGTTCTACTACTGAAGATGGGAACTTAGTTGCTGAAATACGTATTTAGTGTTGGTCATTGTTAGTATGGTGTTGGAGAACATTTTATTGAACACATCATTTCTAAGGTTTTTCCAAGTTTCTACAATTCAAGGTTTTAATTCTGGCTTGGCTTGAATTTCTAGTAGCCTACGGTCGTATGCATTTTGAGATGGAATTCAGATCAGGACTGAATGTCGACTATATCCAAATTTCAATCCCATGGTCTTCACACAATGGTTTTGTTGAAGGTGCCGTTTGTATGGGTGCGTTATCTTATTATTATTATATTTATTGTAATTTATATATCATCGTCTGGAAATATACGATATACGATATGGTGATAAACGATATAAGGTGTTTCTCTAAAATATCTTGGTATTTTAGAGCATTCAGTAATACGTTTATCTAATCGTAATTAATACAAATTTGTGTGTACATACTTCTAAACAGTCGTGTATGCATGTACATTCTATGAACTACATAAATTCTCATCACTGACACTAGGATCATCTGTAGAACTGTTTATTTTCAGATGCTGTCATTTTTATTGCATAATTCATACCAAGTGCAAATATACATAAGTAACGTTTAATCAAACTTCCTCACTTATTATTCAACTTATTCTAAGACATTGTACTTCTACTTAGCATAATGAAACTCCTACTTATCACATCAAAAAGGGATTAAATATGTAATCTAAATAGGTTAATTATTCTGTAACTTTCAATACCATGATATTATGTATTCGATTCTTTACCGAGTTCTGAGTGGAACTCCTTACGAACATCCCAACCACGCTCTTTTGTTTTAATTAAAAATCGTTTTCAGTTTTAAATTATACGGTTTCCTGGCTTATTGTCTCGAATTCTAACTCGTTCTCTATTTTTCCTGATGAGTAATACACAGTAATTAAATACAAACCTAAACTAAGGCCGATTAAAACGATGCTAATATTTAATTACTCTAAATACTCGTGAAAGCGGTTAAATGCTTAAAATGTAGTTGTATAATTACAACCTGTTAGATGCATAAATATATACGTATTAAACAATTGAAAAGTTGTAAGATCTGTATCTTTGTACATTTTTAAATGTCTTAGTATAAAAACAACAGATTTTGACAGATAAAATTTATTTTGATTCGAGAAAGTCAGTTTATTGGTGCTAAAATGATAATATGTATGATAATAAGTGCTACTAAATTTTTAACAATCTATTTGTAACAAATGCAATAAGCTTTCGCCAGACTATTTGCATTTCTAGTAAAAACTAAAACAATATGCATTTAATAAATTAATAAAAGTAGATTCATGGTTTGCTTACCCAGCACATTACCAGCGATATTAATTCTTTATCGCCTTACTTACAGCAAACTCGCCGAGCAAAGCTATAAATTGCCTTTATTTCCACTTAAAATAATGGAAAACAGACGACCACTATTGCCCAGCACTTACTTAGGGTTCAAAGATTCGACACAAATTGAAACCAGCGCATGCTACATAGCCTTGCTACCACATACAGGTCGAACAAAATGTCATGGCAGTGATGACGCGTTCTGCGGTGGAGCGTATATGGTGACATAATTGCTTACGTTATAGTTTTACCCACATATCTCTCGCTAGCGGACAATCGGTTGCCTACATAGTTGTCGATCTGACACCAATCACAGCTTACTGTTGCAACGTCATAGTTTTGCCCAGAGTCTCTAACTAAAGCACAACTGCCACGAGATTTTGGTCGACCACTTCACCAACCTCTGACCAGGTCACGAAACCCAAACCAGCCCCTCATCATATATCATTGACCCAATCTAGCCCATACCAAAAGGTATCAGTACGTGTATTACGTCTTCTTGATCTGGATACTGAATCTAGCAAATCTTACAAATATTTGAATATAAATTTTTGAAAAAATTAAAAAAAAAAGGACGAACCAAGTAAGAGGATCAACCAGAAAACTAAAAATTGTATATACATATGACAAAATTATGTTACCCTGATATCTTAACAAACTGCAGATGTATCAACTCTGTTGTCAAATACTTTTGGGCTAGCAGGTTCTTCGTGGAAATCCTTCAAAGAACCTAGCAATAACAACTACGATACTTATGATAACTGAGTAAACTTATAAGTGCTTTTTCTGAAAACAAACAAAATAAATGTACAAATCGGTTGTGAAGCTCACTTTCTTGACACAAGCAATCAATGCAAGTCATTGGAAGTGTGACCTTGGAACTACCTAGTTTATGCTGCGACTGCGACTATGTAATGAAGTTCTTACTAGGATGACTCCATTTTCGGTTTGGAATTATTATTGTCGCTTCCAAAATAGAAACATGCAAGAGATAACATGTTATCTCTTTAATGCTCATGATAATGTAATTCTAAGATATCTGCCCTTTAAAGGGCATTGGGAAATTCTTCTTTTTCTTCGTTTGATCATATCCAAAATTCCCAAAATATTTCAACAAGCAACTCCCAAAATTTTACTAAACACTTATGTATTTAATGATGCGCAACATGGGGTTAGAAAAATAACGATCCACAGTTCTAACGTTAATTGGATTTGTGAGAGCATCACATTAATATGCGTCGATCAGACTTTTGACTGTGTTGACAACAATGTTCTATTGGGTAAATAGAAGTATTACCCAGTGTGTGATATTCCTCTGCAGTTCTTTGTAGCTACTCTTTTACTAACAAAAAAACAAATTATATCCCCACAAACGTTCGTTGGCACAAAACTCTACTCTACTGATAATGAAAAAGCTGAGAAATGACGAGAATTGACGTGAACAAACTGAGTATTAATGTAGAAAAAATCCCAAATTTAATTTTCTAACCATAATGAACCAACAGTTCTACAGGGTGTCCAAAGTTATCGGTGCACTATTGCTATCTTAGTTATTTCTGTAGCTACGATTTTAATTAAATGAGCAAATGTTTAGTGTTCTTAACGCTGATTACTAGGGAGTTCTTGAAAAAAACAATTGAATAACGCATTCTCGAAAAATTTCGAAATTTAGATTTTTTTTTAATGGAACCCCTGTATTATTTGTACATATTGTTGATCGTCATAACATTTTGAACGAAAAATATTTAGCACATAAATATTTTTAACGTAAAAATAAACAAATGAGAAGCGTTCAAAGTTTAAAAATTATTAACATGTAATTATTTGTAGGTGATGGAAAATCATAATAAAATATTACGTTAACAGTAGAATAGAAATAGTACAGACGCAACTTGTGTTTTTCACAATGGCGTGCACTGTACTCTTTTGCAAATCTAATTCTCTGGTGCAACTTCGTATGGATTGTTCTGGACTGGTTTCAAAAAAAGCCAACAAGTTTACTTCTGTTTCTTCATCTAATATAAAATTTTTCTTTCTTCGTATCTTAAATGTATCTCCATTAATTCGAAATTTTTATACAATCTTAGAAAATAGAACTGGTTTGGTGATCGACAATTCACATACATATGTGTTTTCATAATATCGAAGCGCACTTTTTACATTTTTCCTGCAAATCAGATATGCCTCTAGCATATCACACTTTTCTGAATGCGTAAACGGCATTATTTTGAATAAATATGGGGGAATTAATGATGACCTATATTATAAGAACACAAAATCAAATAACCGACTATTCTAAATAAACTATTTTAATAAGTAACCGTACGAAAGAGACTTAAACTCTGTACGTTTCTGTCAACATTAATAAGCATATTACATGCTTGTTTGGCCTAAAAGTGAAAGAAGCCTACTATTAATAATGTGTGTTTGACACAATTAAAATCGAACAGAACTTCTTTATTATTCGCAAAAAAACGTCACACAAAGCGTTATCGCCAGAGCCGAGAAATGCATTGAACAGCACACTTAGGCAAAATTTTGTAATACGAAAGGAAAATTATTTGATTATTGTGTTTATTGTTTTTATTCTACTGTAAACGCAATATTTTATTATGATTTAATAATAATAATAATAAGCTTTATTCTGTAAACTAAAAGAAGTATAGAATATGTCAATACAAACAGATAATACAGTACTAAAAAGAAAAAGAAATTATATATATTACATGTATGTATAAATATGTATATATAATAGAAGATATAGAATACATCATGTATACGCTTTGCATGAATAAAATTCTTGCAGTGTTTTCCATCACCTACGTAGAATTACATGTTAATATTTTTTTAAACTTTGAACGCTTCTCATTTGTTTATTTTTACTTTAAGAATAGTTATGTACTGGACATTTTTTGTTCAAAATATTATGATGATTAAAAATATGTACAAATAATACAGGGGTTCCATTTAAAAAAATTATAAATTTCGAAATTTCTCGGAAATGTGATTCGATTGTTTGTTCAAGAACTCCATAGTAATCAGCATTAAAAACATAAAAAATTTGCTCATTTAACTAAAATCGTAGCTACAGAAATAACTAAGATAGCAATAGTGCACCGATAACTTTGGACACGGTGTATATAATTATTAATTCCTTGTGACTTGATGAAGTCAATAACTTACAGAAACTGCTCTTAAAACCTATGAAAGTATAAAAAAAGTGAGGAAGATCAAATATGAAAAGTAGTTAGACAAGTTGCCGCAGAATTAACACATTTTAAACGTTTTTATACCATAAGCACTTATAAAATTATCTTGTGAAGTGAGGCAGTAGCAGTGTGAGGAATTTTCCTGCAACAAAAACTAGAAATTCTGTAAAAATTTACCAGCCAGTGAACTGAGCACGACGAACACCAACATTTCTGATTTCCATGTGCATCATTCTGTAGATAATAATTCTGTTATTATTATTAATTAATTCTCAACTGGGTATTGAACAAATTACATTGATAATTCTCGGATGCTGCCTTTATTTCACTTACCATATCACGTCAGGCCTTTGTTGCATCCTCCTAGAAATTTTCCTAAAATATTTATGTAGAATTAAAATACATCTCTACAACATGTGTGTCTACATTTAATGTAACCACAACATAAAACAAAATATACATATTTATGTATAATATATAGCTATACTCCGTGTATCGACAAACTTTCGTGTTAATCCTTCCTTCCTAATAATTAATCAAGGAAACTGTAACTCACATACAGACAATTGCTAAAGCTTTCTAAAGTTACATTCTAAATACGGCAATAAAAAAGACATCCGAAATTATCAAACTACATTTTTTCCCACAATGAGATAAGTCACTACCACTTTTTTTCATGGTAATTTGTTTAGATCCAATAACTTTTCACGTATACCGTTCCACTTTTCCTGACAAGCTTTACATTAAATGTGAGAGTAACATTGGATTTCATTTCGATCCAAGACGAAAGTAGTAGATGTAAAAAATGGACAATTATTGTTAATTATTAAGTAATTGAGAGCGTTCCGTACAAATATCTATTAATAACAATAGTAATTCCCTGTTTTATTTTACTATTCTTACTATTATCACAACTGAATAACAATTTCAATGCAGTAAGCACAATTCATATTACTTTTAATTATAATAATTATTATTAATGATCGTAGCAATAATCGTCTATGCATTTAATATAGTTAATTAGATGTTAGATTACAAATAGGTACTATTTAGTTTTGAAAGTTTGCTTGTGGTAAAGTATAGGTACGATATTAATGTTTATTGATACAAATGTATTGGAAAATTAGTATTTGATATTAAGATTTTCCATAGGTACATACGTGTAGTACTATATGCAGCTTATTTGGAGAGAAATATCTTACAGCATTTTGGCAACTGTGAGAAACGCCTTACAAATACAATAATACACGTTAGCCGAAGCATACGGTCCAATAAAACAAATATGATAATTGTAAGCTACGATTTGCTTTACGGAAATGGCAACTGGTAGCCTATAACACAATTCAGTAAATGAAATGGAACCATGAATAAAAATGAACTCATGTGCAATAGAGCCAGGATGCGAAATGAAGGAAGAAAGTGAAAGAATTACTGTCATATAATGCTAAACTTAAGCCGTAAAAATAGAATCTAGTACGTATACCAAAGATGTTGTTTCTATAGTGGAGAAGAACGTGGGTGAAGACTTACCATTTTATTACCATGTATATATCGAAGTTTGGATCCACTGGAATGCTTCAGGGCTCTCTCCTGTATTTCATCCTCTTCGTAATTTCTATCGACGATTTGCTTTAGGTTTACATATTTCACTTCTTAATTCATGCCGAGAACTAGGTAGGTAAACTGTACTTCAGATAAACCGAATCCCTACTGTAGGAGGGCTTGTAGCGAGGATTTCAATCAAACTGTTCACTGCACCAACAGATGGCGCCTCCAAATAAATTAATTTACATATGTCGCAATACGCTTGGCAAATAGTGGCAAGTCCCAGTGCAGTACGGAAAGTACCATGGAGAGCAACCAACATCAAGGCGAACGTTAAATAACGTTTATGTACTCGCATCGTTTATATTCGCGATTTTCGTAAGTGAGCATAAGCGATGCAGACGTGTGAATATTTACATATAAAATGATAAAAATATAATGTGCTGAAACACTTACTGTTTTGAAAAGCCTCCATGAAATCACAAACTGGATGGCAGCTATTAAATTATTCAATCATTAGATCTGTTTTCATGCTTGTTTCACTCAAATGGATACGGCGAGTGGGATAAATATTTTTTAATGATGAGAACGACCGTTCCACGTCGAATAATGCAGCAAATTTAAAAGTCTTAGTATGAGAAAGTCTGAATCTTTATCAATACCACTTTCAAAATTTTGTACTAAACACTCCGTTTTTTCGCCATCCGCCTCAGATAGGTGTGAGTGAAGATCACAGAATCACCAAGCGACATCGAATCATTTCGTAATTCTTTTTACCACTGTTTACCTGCTTGTCTTGAAACGTTTTCGTACCTTTCTTAACAGCTTCGACGTGCCTCGCATCGAATTGTAAAACTACCTTCTTTACATCATCAAAATGTTTGCAGTAGTAAAACGCAGCCTCTAACCATGTCCCTCAACGCGTAATAATCGACTGTTGTGGTGCAAGCGCTTTGAGTGTTCCCTTCGTGTGAGCTATTAAGACATTTACTCGTGGATGATGTTTCAATTGCGCCACGAAGTTTAAAGTATAGATCTTACACGAGACATGGAATAAGTTACCGCTGTATTCGGCCTAAAGCGGACAATCATTCATGAACAATAAAAGTTGGCGTTTTGAAATTTCAAATTTGTTCAATGCGCTCAACACCACTATCAAAATTCCATCGCTAATACATTTTGCAACTTTTTTGGAAGCAAGTGAGATAGAGGGTGACGCCTCAAATTCTTCCATTGTACGTACCATCACCTAAACACAATTTTTTGTCTTTCGATTACGAACACAAAAAGTGCCTATAATAGGCGGTCATACTCTATTTTTGGAATTACCCTGTTATGAGAGTACAATGAAACAAGATCAAGCATTAGCTTCGAATCACGTGATTTCGGATTTAACCAAAAAACCTCATCAGCGAAGCTTGCCATGCAAAATCTGATTTCACGGTACTTCTCTCTTGATCTTTGCCCTCACAATACTCCACGGAATGCGCTGTATCAAATCTCATGCCCTCTAGTGGCTAAAAGTCGTAAACAGTACCTACATCCCGGGAGTACTACCGAACGGCAAAGATCTGGCAGCAAATACTTACCTACCTCGTGCAAGTCCTTGATTGCAACTCCTGGTAGATTTCTCGATCTGCTAGCAAATAATGGTCACTCCTTTACGGGCTACCATGACAAAATGTAAAATAACGTCGAGAAACGGCACAAAAATAATCACAAAAGGTGCCTATAATAGGCGCTCATGATCTAGAGTTGATATCAGCCTGCTACTAGAGGGCTCATAAAAACCGAACAAAACTCCGAAAGTGCACATTCCATACTGCATTGAAAAAGAGAGAGAGAATCTGATGATCTATAAACCCCATTATTGCAGAAACAACAAATGCCGACTCAAGCAGGCTAGGGTCACGTGCCTTTGTAAGCAGGAGCCAAGAGTTAATATCAAAGTAAACTCAAGGTCAGATTCGTCCGAATATCATACATATCACCAGCATACCTTAATGTCTTACACCGTTACTCTGTAGAGATTACATTATGGACAGAAAGAATCAGAAACCAAGATCGGCCGTAGACGAGAAAAATTAGTAGCATAGAGAAACTTCTATAGAGAATGATTCTTAAGGATACCTACCCACTAATCAAGAAAATGACATTTAACAGAAACAAATTCGAAATATATAAATAGAAGCGAACACTAACAACATACTACAGTTTAACAGTTACCTCTGTAAAGTTATGAACACCAATAATGAAGGTTCTTACCATTGGAATTGACCCCAAACCGTGTGAGGTGATATTGTCACCACCATACACCATACACTGCAGGTTTGAGAGGATTCCCGTGTCCGGGCCCAACAAGGGCCAAGAGAAACAAAAACCAAAAGAAATTACCTCTGAAACTCTGGTGGAACAACTGGAGATCAGCACGGACCTCGGCGGTGTTTGAAAACAAATTAGACGGCATCGATCTCGCTGACATGTTTATCAAATCCAGCTCTGAAGGACGAGATCCTCCAACGCCACAGGAGTAGGAGTAGCAAAAGTAGAGGCACTTAGCCCTCCGTCCGAGTAGGTATCTTCACCAGGCTGGCGCAAATAGCATTAAATGGTATACAGATGGTTCCAAAACTTATAAAGGAACAGGTGCAGGAGTATTTAAGCAAGGAATCAAATACTCAGAGCCAATGGGAACTTAGCCCAGTGTCTTCCAAGCAGAAATTAATGCTATTCTAAGATTTGCTCAACTGAATCTTAATAGGAACTATCGGAACCAAAGTATTGCAATTATCTCCGACGACCAAACAGCCATAACGGCGCTGAGCTCTAACACCATCAAATCGAAATTAGTTCGGGAATGCTTAGGAAAATTAAATCAGTGGCAACGAGAAAGCTAATTTATTAGCAAAAAAAGCGGCCACAACATCGTTTGTAGGACCAGAACCGTTTTACGAAACAGAGATAAACACATACGAAGGAGAAGGGAAGGACAGGGAGCAGACACGCAGAGCAACCCTCTGCGAAAATCTTCCTAGTCTGAGACTTTCCAAGATATTCTTTGGAAACTTCAGTAAGCAAAGAAAGAGGACTTACGTAGTTAGACTTACGTTTGTACCTACCTTCCTGATATCCAACTGCATGGCCATTGCAGAAATTCGTGGCAATTATTTTGGTAAAGATGAATAAATAAGATGGATAAAGAGAGAGAAATATGTACCTTCTTTGAAACCATCACAGCTATTACAGTTTCATAAGGCCCTTAGACTGGACGGAGAGCTATAACTGGGGGTAAATACCAACAACTTATAGCTCATGTAGAAGGGTACAATAGATCATCGGATTGCATTGCAACGTCACCCTCAACTCAAATTATAATTTTTGCACGTTAACAACGCCAGAGGTAAAATCGTTCTAACTGAGACATAGGTGATAGATGATAGAAAGTTTCGGTAACTCAAAATGTCAACCATGCTAGAGGCACAAAGGTTCTGTTAATCAACCCAAATGAGTATCACAATCATACTGAAGGTTGAATCTAAATGCCAACAAAGAAAAGTTGAAAATTTAATTCAGAATAATGTATTTTACTTGACTTATTCATTCTTTCCAAGATCAGCTCTAAGACAATAGATGTCAGGTGTCCATTCCATATCCAAAGTAGCTTGTTTATTATAGCAAACTACGTATGTAACTGCTACATATCGCAGCAAGTATATTACCACAGACCGATTAAACAGAGAAGAGAGACGTAATCTAACAGAGATATAAGTAAGCATTAATTTAAGTGTTCTTTTTGTTACTTACTCTTTGTTTTACTTCTATTACTAACATACATAATATTTAATCAGTTCTTGAATTTACATTTTACTAGATTATTATATTAAATTAATACTAAAGAGGACTAGAATCAAGGTTTTTAGATCATGAAATATATCCAATTCAAGGAAATTATGAACTGATTAATAAGACATCGTCGTCTTATGATTCACATACAAATTTACCGTAACTAATTGTATTTTCAAATAATGTGAAGAAACTTAATCTATTGGAATTATATTCTAAGGTGTAGTAAATGTACTTAATCATCAAACTCCGAATCAAATTCAATTGCAAGAGTAAACGTCATATTGTCGTACCTATATCATATAACTTTTTTGTAGGATCAACTGTGGACTAATTTGATTAGTTTTACTTCTCGTTTATCTTTAATATAATCAGCGATAATATGTATGAAAGCTGTATTAAAAAAGCGACACTTTTCAATACAAATTTTTTTAAGAAGCGACATAAAAAATTATTTTGCAGTATTTTATAGCTTAAGGCAGCGACCGTATCTTCAATCCTAAAAAAATTATGTTGCTTTAAATACAGAGCACCTAAGCGGTACACATTCATTAACCAAAATATTGCATTTAATTAAACTAAATTTCACCACGGCGCAATATAAAACCACAGCAGATTTTTAGCGAACTTTCACCGCTTGTAAAATAACATGTAATAAAGGCGAACGCTGGTCAACAGAAACTCTTTCATGAGAATTCTAAAAGTCGATCGCTAATAATATTAATCAGGAAATTATTAAAAAGGATGCGGAAAGATTGTTAGAATATGAACATTGGATTTTAAGATGTATAACGAAGGCGATAAACTACAGTATTGTTGTGATCGGAACTGCACTGCAATCAGTACGAACACATCTTAATTAACTTCCATAAATAGAGCAAATGGTAAATGAACGACTAACTTTAATCAAGAACAGTTAATTCATGTTATAACAAGGATCTCTTTCTATATAATACTGTAATGGATCATAGAATAAATTTGGGTGTAATTAAATTTTAAAAGTTTCCAGTGATTAAACATTGTCTCAAAAATATTAAAGTACAGTATTACGAATCTAAATTATCACTAAAAATGCGTAATAAAAGAAAATAGAATTATTCCTAGTCAATAAGATAATCTGTTAATTAAGTTATTATGACGCCTTTCTAATTGATGTAAAACGTATAATTATTACTGGACATTTGCATACTGACTCAAGTTACTTAAGCGGCTGTTAATACCCAACTCCAGACGACTAGGTATTAGAGCAGTAACACATAATTGGTTGCGTGATGACAACGAAAAAAATATGGTAATGTAATTACGTCGGCCTGCCCAACATTCAGACTCTAAGAATCACATTAGAAATCATCTCTACTTTTACACGAAATAAATTTCAATGAATCATTCTATTGAAAGAATTATACATACATGTATAATGTATACTTTCACTTTAAGCGCTTCTACTCAAGTGTAGGCCCTGATCGCTATTACATACGGATGTAACAAGAATTTGGATGAATAATATTTGACTGTTGTAGTCAAAGAATTTTAAAATAAAAAGAGATTATATTTACTCATAGATATGCGTCGATAAACTGACATATTTTTATTTCGTTTGTCTACATCTTCTCTACGTCATAACGGAAAACTTTTCCAATGAAAGTATAAGACTCTATGCTGTTTACCTTAATTGTCTGCTGAATGAATAAAGCACAAAAATATAACTGACGTATCCTTTAAAAAGGAACTTTAGTTTCTATAGAAAAAATAATATTTAGATATTCTGTTTGATACAATTGAAAGAAAACGCTAACACAATATTTTACGATCAAATTAATTGAAAAGTGATACTAATGCTCTTTGAGAAAATTACTAAAACAAAAGTTTTAGCATTTTTTTAAATTCATCCCCCAAGAAGATGAAAACTGCTAACCAATTTTATTTAGCAAAAAAGTAACAAATCATATTATATAATAATAAAATATATGCAAAAACTTTCAGATAAACATGGGTAGATGAATAACGATGGGTGTGCAAGTAGTTGTATAAAAGCAGCCCAATTTGTTCTAAGCCACTTGGTATGACAATTAAATAATCAACATTTACTTTCAAATTCTCGAGCTATGCAAGCCTGTCTGATTACTACCAATTTCTGAAAAAGAGATGCCTCATACCAAAGATTTACAAACCTCTATCATGATTTCAAACTTTATTAAGACTTATGAGCGTTGTTCAGTAACTACGCTAGCTAATGCTTCACTAGCCTGGTGACTCAAAGTCAGTCTCAGGTATGATGCAAGTACCCTGATCAAGGTTCAAAGGATTGCCTGCGTGGGTATCACGGGGGTCATGTCCTCGGCGCCGACTGGGGCCATCGAAACCATACTTGGTCCCTCTGCGCTACATCTGGCGCTGTGGTCAGAGGCTGCCCTGAAGATCTACAGATTAAAACGTAGTGGATGCAAAGGTTTCGCTGGTAGAATCGGTGACCATACTGCCATCTTTGTCTTTAGTTTCACTGGAAACTATAAAGTAGATATCCCTACCAAGGAGACTGCTATAACCCACATCCGCAAACCCAAGCAAGAGATTCATCGTTGGTTTGTAGATGTCTCCAAGATGCCAAATGGCACGGGAAATTTGGAAAGACGGTGAACCAGATGGTGAATTCATTAGCCTAGGGTGCTAGACGGGTCGGCGTTTTCCAGGCCGAAATTATAGCCAAACACCTGCATTGCACTGACTTAACAAATTTTCCCCAGTGTAGAAGCTGCGGAAACGCAGACGAAACTCTCGTGCATCTCCTTTCCAACTGCCCCGCATGGGATGTGGAAAGGGGGAGCTACTTTGCGGTCGCGAGATCGGACAAACACGGACTAGAGAAATTAACTCTCGACCAGCTCGCACACTTCTTCCTACAGATGCAACTGGGTCGGAAGGACTAAATGACACCGACGCAGAATAGGCCTTTTTGACCGAACGGCCGCACAGGATTACCCGCCCATGAAGGAGGAAAAAAATAATTACGCAATGCATAGATAACGTGTTCGGTATCAAAATCCATGCGGATGTTGTGTATGTGGAATTTCGTAGTGTTTTTGATACTATTCATCATACGGCACTCCCAAAAAACTAGATGCTTACAATTCTCCTCCAACCTTCATTAGACTGATAACTGCATACTGCTAAACGGTCAAATTATATATTACAATGGTTTTCAATCCTAGAAGCTCGTATCACCCACCCTTTCAATTTCGCTCCCTCATAAAGTGATCGAAAATTTTAGTAAAATTTTTGGTTTTTACTTTCTCAATCCTCAGCATCGGCAATCCGCTATTTCATACAAATATCATCCTGCAATTGAGCGAGGTATATAGTTAAGGTCATCTGCATCCTACCCCATCCGTCGCTTTTCTCGGATCATAACCTGTGTATTTGTGCTATGTTAATTTGTAGATTCTAGACCCTGTCAAAATTAGGTGTGTTCGTCACTCCCCACAAAAGACCTAAAGTTCTCTGGACCTGTATTATCAAGTTTTTTGATATACTCCACATTTTTAAAAAAGAAGGAGGATAACAAGATCTCGTAAATACTGTTACTGCTGTTTTATCACCGTTTTCTATCGTTGTTGGTTCAGAGCTTGAGAGAAATTCTGTTAAGTTGGAAACTTAGGAGTAAAATATATAATAATGCAAATAGATCAACAAAACTTTTAAGCGAAGAACAAGTCACTAAAACATCATCTTAATAGTCTTAACGTTGGAGACTTACGATGCTACTGATCAATCGCTGCCTGCACAGATATTATGTTATAATATACACAAAACTAATACTTACAGACAAATAAGGCCTCGCAAAACTTCGCAAACTATTTGCTAATGGGCAGAAGTAGTTCTCAAATACCGCAAAAGATCAAAATTGTCATCTTGTATTCAAAAGCTTTTCGTCAAATAAGGTTAACATAAAAGTAAATTGGGAAATAATTGGAACTGTATTAAAAATTTGTAACAATATTTTTAACAAAACAAATGTATTCTCTACTCGTAGACCTTAATATTGAAGAATACGCATACATATCAGAATTACTAAAATTTTGGATATATGTACATTTGCATCCAGTAGTTAGTACATTGAGAAGCTGCAAATGTTCAAAACATTTCGTGTTGTCATCAACTAAAAATATAAATTGATTATTTTTTACTAGTACCTTACCATCTACGTTTCTAATTGTAATGATTGAATAGAATTTTCCAATGCAACCGGACACAAGCCGGTTAGTGTGATTTAAATTTAAAAACGAAATATTCAATAGGTACCTAGTACAGATGCGTGGTCTTGTAATTCGTGTATACAATTTTTTTTTTAATCGTTGCTCAGCACCATCATCGTAGAATAATTATTCTTCTATAGTCATCGTTGTTATATAATCGTGTACGGATTGACATACTTTGAGTACAATATGAAAAAGAATCAACCGGACTTATTCAAATAGCAGAGCATGCATCTCCGGTACTCAGTTATTATAATAACCTGAAGATAAATAAGCTGCCCATAAAGTATGTATTAAGAAATACGAACATACAATAACAGTTCAAACTTCAATGCGAGGAGAAAGTAAATTCGATTAAGCGGGAACGAAGGTATTACACGAGTCATTTTTATGAGAAGAAATTAACACTTACATATTTCTACTTTTTGGATACTTTCGGAGCATTCGTCATCAATCTGCATTATATTCTATTGCGATATGCTGCATTTATAATCAAAAAGGTTTTTAATATAAAACTAATCTAAAAAAAGCACTGTTTATGGATGAAAGAGTGTGGTTTTAACACTTTGGAAGGTACTAAAAACGAATAGAATACTTCATGGCACTTAATATTGCAGCAGTATTTAGCTTCTGCCAGCATAGTCATCTTATTTTCAATTTTTTTTTATAAAATCCTTCACTTTTATTCCAAACATCTACGAAATGTTTAGAACGTGAAAAAAATTACTTGACAACAAGAAGTACTTTAATTTTAAAGCAATTGTCTAATAGAACCTACCAAATTTGTAAGAACAGGACTACTTAATCAGCGTTAGTTTAAACTTTTTCTGTATTGTCCGAGGCAAAACTCAAAGATGCAGTATTTATCGATCTTGATATTCGCAACAAACATCCAGATATTGGTTTGACTCTCATTCCAAGAAATAGTAAGTAAGTTTCGTGACAACAAATAGAAGCCATATTTCAAGGAAATCTTCAGAAACATGGACAATTTGGACTAACTGTAAGCCTCAACATAACTTTCTTCCCTGTCACTTGTGCTACTACTATTGAAGAGCTGAAGATGAGATAGCAAAGACACCGAAACACTTCTATTGTGGAGTACTACTGTGGATTGCAAACTCAGAAAAAAAATATTGCAGATTCTTCATTTATTACAATAAACTTTCGATATATATAATGAGCGTTTCCGGGTGTTGACCGTGTCATGGTTAGTAAAATATATAGTATAGTATTAGTAGTATATTTTATTTAGTTCAATAATGCCACAGCGCAGAACACGTCAAAATAAGTAATACATATAAGTAATAAAATGCTTAACCTATAAAATATATCACAAACTGAAACATATATAGACTAACACACACCTATATAAATACATACGTATAATCGTCTCATCATAGTTCTATAAGTGAAATTTCATTTGAAAAAAAATCATTAATATTATATAATGCTTGCTTAGTCAGATGTTTCTTAAGGGTGACTTTGTATCTGTCATAGCTTAATGCTTTAATTTCACAAGGAATGTGATTATATATTTTGATACACTGAAAGATCGTCGTTTTCTGTAACTTAGATAAATGTGTTTTAGGTGGAAGTAAACAATTTTTAGCCACACCTCTAGTTTCATGGCTGTGTGTGAATTCGTATTTTTTAAAGAAATTGTGGTAGTGTTGTTTAACAAAGAGTGCACTCTCTAAAATATATATACTAGGAAGCGTAAGTATTCTTTTGTCGATAAAAATATTTTTGCATAGATTAGTGTCCTTACACAAGCCTTTTGTAGAATGAAGACTCTTTCCATGGCAAGCGATGTTCCCCAGAAGATGACATCGTACCGCAATGTGGAATGGAGATACGCGTAGTACGCACTAAGACCCGCCTCGACACCCACACCGCGCACAATCACTCCCAGCGCATACCTCAATCTACACAACTTGGCAATTAGGTCAGTAATGTGAGGCTTCCAGGTGAGTTGTGGGTCAAGCTTCATCCCCAAGAATGACGCCTCCGATACAGAGGTAAGGATTTTCGTTCTGTAGTTCACGTCATGGCTATCGTTAGTAGAGAACATCATTACTTTAGTTTTGTCTATATTCAATTCTAAATTTCGTTCAGCAAACACCATGTCCAGTTTTTCTAAGTTCGAACGCAATCTAAGCAATGCAGCCTCAGTGTCCTGTTCACACACCACTGTTGAGGTGTCGTCGGCATATAGGATTGTTAAGTCATGCATAATATCTGGAAGCTCATTAACATATAAAATGAACAACAGAGGTCCAAGGACAGATCCTTGGGGTACGCCCAGACGAACTTCTTCCCAACCAGATATACGTTCTTTGGCATATTCATCATACAACATTACGCACTGATTTCTCTTGGAGATGTATGACGCAATCCATTTTAGTGGAGTTCCTCGAAATCCAATCCTTTCCATTGTATTGAGCAGGATTTCATGTTGAACATTACATATACATACAGTACAAAATAAAAATAAAATGCACAAGATATACAATAAACTTCATGAGTTTATTGTATAACTTGCGGGCCGTGGGAGCCTTCGATATCATTTAACTTTCGATATAAACCCAAACACGTAGCTGTTGGCAAATGCAGCCGAAATTTCAGTTAGATTAGGTTACTTAGATAATTACCAGTAATAATGTTCTGTATTATATAGCGCCAATATTTTTTAACCAAAGAACTTCTAAGAAAATTAGCCCCAAATGCTCATACAAAAGAAGTAGTACCTACAGGGAGGATCAAATTATCATTGTAGTCAACAGCGTTGTTTCAATAACCATCCGTTAAAATTAAATGAATATGTCCAGCAATCGGAAAATTTAGCTAACTCTCTAAGCTAATTATTCATCAAACGCTCCTCGATACATTACATTGAAAAAAAAAAACAACCATCTTTAAATGTACATAATCCAGGCAGATAAATCATACATAATTGCCACAAATTTTAAAAACTTAAACTAGCCCTAGTTTAACATACAATAGTTGTCCACCCAGTAAATGTTACCAAGAAATATGTACCTTTTAAAGGTAAACTATACTCGACTAATTTGTGACGTATTTATTAAAATTAACTGGCGGGGTATTTCGATGTTTTTCTAAGTGAACAGGTGTAACTCCTAAACGAATGAACCGATTTGAACGAACTTGGTCCCGTTGGAAAAAGCATTTATTGTTGCATCTAACGCCTCTTCCTATGATTTGTCTAATTCTTAGTGATGCCGCTAGAACGCGCTCCTTGATATAATAACAGAAAACTGCAAAATTCTCTAGAAATTAAATGCAATAATATGACTTTTTTGCATAAAATTATAGTGAAATAATGCCTAAATAGGTCAGTAAAAACGGTATCTCGATATCTTATTGGTAGCTTGAAATATCGAAGAATGAAAACTTAGTTATCAGATAATTTAGAAAAATACGCTATTACACCGGTATTTATTGTTGTTTGCTTTTTTCAAGATTCACTGATAAAATTTCATAATTTAATAGATTTTAAATAATGAAAGTATTCTTAGTTCAAGAAAAAAATGTGCAGGAGCACAATAAGAAGAAAGGACTGATTTTGAAATAAAACTAATGTGCGTCCTTCAATGTTCAAACTGTCTTGCATCACACCCAATGCATTGCTGGAGCCGCTCATACCTGGACATTACAGCACGTTCAATTTCTGTTCTTAACAGACTACGAATAGCCTCTTGTATTCGTATTTTCATGTCGTCTCTAGCTGTTGGTAGATATTAGTACACAATATCTTCTTACCGACTTCATAGATAGAAGTCAGAATAGTAGAACAGGTGAGTTTAAGATGGCGGACCATCTTGGAAATGTGACAATATTTTACACGGTCTTCTTTTTACTTTAGTAATACGTTTTTTTCGCAAGTCTCTCGGACAAACAGTTTCCGATATACAGGGTGTCCGCGATATACAAAGCATGCTTTTAAGGTATGATAGCTACAACGATTTAGAAACAAAAATATATAATACACCTTGGGTCTGTCTGTAAGCGTAAACGAGAAAAAAAATTGTTTCTCATGTCAAACTTCGACGCATACTGTACACCGACAGCTGATCAGTTATCCGACGATTACAGACGTGTGTTCTTGAAAATGGGCAACACGTCGAGCCTTTCCTGTAATACATTTTCTCCTGTCTCTCACAAAAGTCCTTTTTAGGACCAGCAATTTATCACAAATAAAAGAAAAGAACTAAATTTTGTAGTAGCCTTTACGAAAGAGGTTAAAGCGCCATAACATAATTGCGGTAATTACATTGATTTCATTCAATGCGGCTTTCCCTCAACTTAAATTTTCATTTGCCGATCGGAGGCGCCCTTTTCACTCTACCTTCAACATAACATCGATTTTATTGTCATAACATTATTAAAAAAACCGCAAAGGTACCTTTATTTTAAAACGTATGTCCATTGACTTCGTACGATACAAGTTCAAGGTCGTATAAACAGATGATGCTTGGTATGCATCTGCGCTTCTAACTGCATAGGTGTACAGTATGGTGGAAGACAAATGACACCACGCTTCAATTTCAAAGTATGAAATAATTCGTTTTCATCGTTGTTTCCAGTTATTTTCAACCCTAAATTTTTGATATGGTTTTTTGGTTATTTAAGAAGCAATATGGATGAGTTTTCTTGTACAGTTTGACCAAATAAGGTTTTTTAGAAATATTTTTTTTTCTCGTTTACGCTTACAGATAGACCCAAGGTGTATTATATGTTTTTGTTTCTAAATCGTTGTAGCTATCATCCCTTAAAAGCATGCTTTGTATATCGCGGACACCCTGTATAGCAGTTTCCATTCTTATCTTACCACCCGTAACATTGTTATACTATATGATCTGTTTTAATGAAATTTTATCGGATAAAACGGTTTTGTTAATCAATAGCACTCAATTACTTCTAAGTGATTCAAATAGACCTGATGCCATTAAAATACGGAAAACAACTGAGTTAGTGTATGCAGATATTTGTGTCAGAACGACTTCATTATAAATAAAAATAAAAAGAAAATCGCTTCCATTAAATTTAAGGTAACGGCATATGACAGAGATGAGTCATCAAATTAGAAGTAGATTATAAGTGTAAGTGGAATAAAACCACTTACGGTTTATGCAAAACGTTGACCACCATGTATTATGTCCTGACAAGACTTAAATCAGAAGTGATTTAATTAATTAATAATTAACTTAAAAATAATAATGCACTATTTAGGGCATTTTCAGCCAGTTTTGTCGTATGCAACCATCACATAATATTCATCTCCAGATCTTCAAGATACAACAACGGACGCTATATACCATGTTTAGCGTTGCTTGCTACGCATTCGTTACACACAATAAAACGCTACTACTACCCTGTATTTTCGTTGTTTAGTATTAATAAATCCTTAGCTAAACTAAACAACCTTTACTTTTGCTTATATACTCAGTGATATTACAAGTGTTACACTCCGGAAGGAATCATTTGTTTAACTTGATTTTTTGCCAATGTGATAGTTTCACATCAGAATTGCAACATTTGCAAGAAAGTTTATTAACATATAACACGGAAAAAATTAAAAATGTGTTTGACGGCCCCGTAGCTGAGTATACTCTTGTACACGTCTAGACATCTACAAAATGAGATGGTCGATATCTGCTTGTGACACCTCGTTCCAAGCAACTTGAACTTCGTTCATTAACTCTGCCAAAGTTTGTGGGGGCGGTGCAATGGGCGCAGTCTCCACCCCATGATATCCCACACATGTTCCATGGGGTTTAAATCTGGGGAATGGAGTGGCCACAGCAAAACATTAACGCCATCTTCTTGGCTATAGTTCGACCAGCAATATAAGGATGTGCTTTATTTTACTGAAAAAGGAGGTGTGGACGACCATCTAGATAAGGTAGTAATGTTGTTTGTGTTTGTGTTTTATATCATCAACATAACGCGCAGCTGTCATACTACTTCGAATAAACAAAATTGGTGATCGGCTATCCTAAGCAATAGTTCCCAAACCATTACTCCAACAGTCCCGTGTACATGCTACTCAGCAGCAAATAAAACATCGCGTCGCTCTCGATGGCCATCGTGCATACCAAGACAGAATCGCGATTCGAGACTGGAGACGACATTATGCCATTCTGCCTTTCAATGCTACGTTCTCTGCACCAGTTCAAGCCTTGACGACAGTGGTCCGCAGTCAGAAGAAGCACTAACAGTAGTGGACGATATGGAAAAAGTCCAAAGGCTTGAATGTGACGGTATAGTGTACGCATAGTAACAGTTCTACCTTCTTCTCCAATCCATTGGTCCGCGATTTGATGTGTTGCAGCAAAACGGTCTCGTATAGCTAGTTGCGCCGCTGTAGCGCCTATCTTGACGGTCTGTCGTACCCCTCGAGGTAGACCAGTTGGTCTTTTTCGTATTTCTCTACCAAACCAACATCTCAGTAGGCAACAATTCTACCCCTGTCAAAGTCACTACCACGGTGATAATTTTGACCCCTTCGAACTCTAAACATTTTGTTATGCTTAATACTTGTAGACGAACACGCAATAACTAAACTTTTCTATATTAGTCAGCTCTGATGAACATGAGTCTCTTCGCGGAAAAGTAAGTGAAATTATGTTTTAGCAAAAAAGTATCAATGAGAAAAAGTTGACATTCTTATCATTAAAGACTGCAAATGTGGTTCGGTAGCAGTGGGGTAACTACATCGGCTTTACGCAAGTAAGAATGGGCGTTATTTAGAGAAACATTATAGAATTAATGAAAACACAGTCATAATATACAAAACAACTTACCCAATATGCTCAGATGATTATAACAAATCCAGATGTTCCTGACAGAACATGTGCAGCATAGCGTACGTATCTAATGTAGTTTCTTTCAGATTCATATGTATATGTATACATACGTTCTGCTTACATATATGCATAGAAGGATCGCTCCATGTCTAGCGATGTAAAAGTAGTGTAGTTCAAGCGATATTTTAATTTGGACAACGGTTTTTCCACAACACTACTGAAAAAGCTGCCTTAATCTCGTAAAATCTACATTTTTACTGAATACAGTATCAGATTTTTCTCTGACAGAAACACTCCTTCCGTCATCTAAAATACATATGTAGCACTATTTCTACCTGGCCACCAGTTTCACACGATTCCCTTACGGGCAACGAAATATTTTGCA
>SMLS01072272.1:0-10899 GCA_004785975.1 Popillia japonica
TTTACATTGAAAAAGGTTGTAGCTCGGTTTGTACCCCATCATTTGACAGATCTACAAAAAGCAGAACGTGATAGGATATGCCAACAAACTTTACATATGTTGAATGGTGGAGGCCATCAAATTATTTCTAAAATTGTAACTGGCGATGAAACGTACATACCGTTTTTTGTTGTCTTGGCAGTTAGCCAAGAAAGTCGAATCTGGATACATGAAGATGAGGAAACCTCTACGATGGTGAAAATACAACGAGCAATGGAACAAGTTACGTAAGCAGTACTTTTTTGAAGTTCGAGTTTGGTGGCGGCAATTAAATTAGAAGATCAAAAGCAGTTACCGCTAAATGGTGCGTTGAATATTTTATGCCAGTAAAGTGCCAAGAAAGG
Organism: Popillia japonica; assembly: GCA_004785975.1. Lineage (NCBI taxonomy): Eukaryota > Metazoa > Arthropoda > Insecta > Coleoptera > Scarabaeidae > Popillia > Popillia japonica. Next base: position 384 of record SMLS01072272.1, read on the forward strand.
GAATCATGTGACATCATGCTAACACATCGTTCCATACAGCAGGGACAGCTGTTCAGTATTTAGCAGCAAAGAAAATGAAAATTATAGAACACCCTCTTTATTCACCGGATTTGGAGATGTGTGACGAGCTCAAAAAATTGCCATATTTTTGAGCTCAAAAACATTTGATAAGGAAAGGTTATAAGGTTATAAGGTTCCAGTCAGAAAAGAGATTGACATCGCCGCTAAGGGTTTTTTCGATAGTATCCCTAAAGGCAGCTAGTCCAAGGCTTTTAAACTATGGAAGGAGAGAATGATTAAGTGCATTATTATAAATGGCAATTACTTTGAACATATTTAAAATAAAAAAATTTCTTTCTATTTTCAACAATTGTAGTTTTTCCCTCGTATATGAGATTGAACCAATTTTCAAAGCATTTTTACAGTTGCAATTAAGGCAGTTAGTTTCAAAAACGCTAGCCTATAATTTACTTTTGAAGTATGGAGATATAAAGGAACCTTTTGGTACTAAATCTGAGCTGTACGACAAATGACTCATCAATTCAACTTTTCAGTTTCCAAAAAATTCTTATTTCTGTCAATAGGTAGGTATATGACAGCTCACATTGTTCTAAACGTGAATGAATTATGTATTTCTCTTGTTTCCGAAAGTTTCTGGCAAATATGTGGTTGTGGGTACATGTCCGGTTTTTCCGAAGAAATGTTTTTACTTCGAAATGTTTCGCACGTGAAAACAGTTGGTTAAAATTTAAATTTTTTAGCAGAAGTAAACAGTAACTGAGTGTTTGGCAGCACTGTAATGCGTCTGGTCAAAATTTTAAGTCGATCAATCACATCAGAGTGTTGTGATACCAATCCATAGGTGCTTGGTATAACATTGCGATTTTGAATCACCACAAAATTTGTCAGTAAGTCGGGCTTGTTATACAACCAGTATGGGTTGACTTTATATGGCGCTGCATCACTAAAGCTTGCTGCTAGAAATATTTACGACTTAATTTTTTGCCAAAATAAATTGTTAATTTTCTGTAAATAAAACAAATAGCGCTTGGACGTCAAAATATTCTCAGTCGGTACAAAAAAAGTGACACTGTACGATCATGTACGATAGAAACGTCACTTGTCAGATGACAGAAAAGCCTTCTCTCGTATATTAAGCTCTTTGTAGCGATTGTATATTTAACAGAATGATATTTCTGATCAATTTTGTTCTTCATATGTTTGTTTGGCTTCTGTGCAGTGTGATTAGAAATTTATTGTACATGTCATCTATGTAATGATTAATGGTTAAGTCATTGTTTCAAAACTGTGTTTGTCATTTAAGCATTTTTTATTGATATGTATTCAGTGATAGGTTATGGTTTGCCATTGCTTTACCAATGATTAAAGAAATTTTCACGAATTCAACGAAAACCATGAAAATAAAAACAAAACTACGAGGGTGGTTTGATAATTAACTTGGTTCACACACAGAGGGCGCGAATGTAATCTGTATATGTAGTCATAAAGTGTCGTTCCTATGAGTTAATATTCCCTGGTCTTCAGTAATTTTCACAGTAATTCGTTGTTTGACAATTACTTAAACAGAAGTGTTTCGAGCAGTAGCGAAAAAAGGATAAAGAAAACAGCGAAGGAAATTCATCAGAGGGTGACTCATGTCCTTCTTATGAGTGTGTTCGACTTTGGGTAAGTGAGTTTAAGCGTGGCAGAACAATCATTAAAGATGCACCACAGCCTGGAGCCACTAAATCAGCTGTGACACTCGAACTCATTGATAAAGTTCATGATTTGATTATAGCCGATAGACGAGTGAAAGTGCGCGAGTTAGCGGAAGCCACAGGCATATAAACTGAGGGAGTTCACCTCGTTTTGCATAAAGAATTGCATATGCAAAAACTGTGCGCAAGATGGGTGCCGCGTTTACTCACTCAAGAGCAACAGTTAATTCGCATGCGCATATCTGTCGACAATTGTATTTCAGAAGAATGTAGTAGAGTTTCTTCGCCGTTTTGTGACAAGAGGACGAAGCTTGAATACATCACTATGTCCCGGAAACAAATCAGTAGTCGAGACAATGGATTGCCCATGGCGTATCGGCTACGAAAACAGCGACATGCGTTTCATCCGCTGGAAAGGTTATGGCATCAGGTTTTTGGGACGCATACGGAACTTTCTTAATCGATTATCTTGAAAAGGGAGGAGAGTACTATGGATCACTTTCGGGAATAGCCAAGAAAGAGGTGTTGTTTCACTATGACAATGCCTTCGTGCATTCAAGCCGTGTTGCTCAGCAAAAATTGGTCGAGCTACGATTTCAACTGTTTCCGAATCCGCAATTCGTCAGATCTAGCTCCCTCGGATTATCGTCTATTCCCGAAAAACTTTTCTGGCAGACGAAAATTTGAGTGCAATGAAGAGTATACAGGAAGTAAACCAGTATTTTGAAAGCATCAAAGAAATTAACGTTGGTGCAAGTGCGTTGAACTTCGAGGGGACTATGTCGAAAAATAAAGTACATTGCAAAACTCAAATTGTTTTCTTTCATAGTAAACCAAGTTAATAATCAAACCGCCTCGTATGTTAAAAATACGAACTTGACTTACTTTTAAACTTTTTCAAGTTAAAGATTCTTCAAATTTTTATCTTGTTCACTGCTTGCTATCGACAAAAATCTAAAATGGAACTCGTTTCGACAAAACGTATTTATATTGAGCTAATTAATCGTGAAACAACCCCAATACATCCAATAAAACCACAATGATAAGTCAAATGGGGTGCAACAATAGATCAGCGTGTGAAATTAGACAGGATATTTTGAGAACACGTTCTGGATAGACGACGGAGTCAGCCACCCTTACGTTCCGTATAACATGCTCTTATTTATCCGTGAATAGGATCATGGTTTTTCGCAGGTACCACAGTAGTTAGCGCTCGTATTTGGATTAGGGGTCACATTCATTGTGAAATGAGCTTTAGAGCGAAGTATTCGACCGTATGATGCAGTTACATAAATGAAAAATGTTGGAATTATTTCATGCAAATTGTTACATTAATCGATGTGATTATGCTGGAATTGCAAGTACATTTAAAGTGTGCATTTTTTGAAAGAGATTTCTGCCTTTTTTTATCTAATTCGATTTCATATTTATGATTAGGTAATGATATATATTTTAAAATAGTTCAGCGAAATTTTGTTGTTGGCGTAATTTGTATTATATATTCGTCGTTGCACGTTTGCGGTTAAATAATTATATAATCGTTAGTTTTATTAGATAAAAATTCCCTACATTGACGTGATATGGAACACAGTTTCTTTCATGCAGGTATAATTATTTGAAAATCATAAAGGTGATGTTAAGCTACTTCACTAAAACGATTGAAATTTTGTTATATTACATGGTAAACTCTTCTAATGATATATCATTACGTTGTTCTCAGTAAATCCATTTCTAGTAGAACGTAATATGATCAAAGATCCGTTGGTAGAATCTTTAAACATGTGACTAATGATACTGGAAAATACGTTAACCAAAACAACATTTAAATGATGATTTGTTAGATGGTGTCTGTCAATCTTATGTTGATATTGCAAAATGGAATGAATTAAATATCAGTAATTGCCTAACTTCTCTAAGTAGAAGTGCCAACGAAAAAAGTCTATTACTGGAAATAAATTATGTCACAAGGAGAATGATAATAGAGTTAAAGAAGAACTCACTTACATATTACATTAATCGGATTGCTGCAAGGTTGATGGAATAATGCATTCCACATTGTTAGCGTTAATAATGCAAACTTACACAAACAGCCTAAAATATTATTATACAGGGTGTCCAAAAATATTATTTGAATATCAATATCTTCAATTTTATTTTATGCCATTTTCTTAAATGGAATCCCCTCTATCTAGTAGTATGTATCGATAGGGTATTTATTTACCTTTAAAATGATATCTAAAAATAATATCTATATTTCCACTTTTACCTTTGACAATTTTTTTTAATTGCAATTGAAGTGTCACAAATAAGAAAATGCGTAATTACTGTGTGTTTGATTTGTTGTCATGGTTTCAATGAAGTAGGCTATTGTCAATTCTGACGTTTGCTAAAAAAAATCGAGTTTCTACATGCTGGTAAATAATATTGCTGTTTGTGAACCGCAATGAAATACTCTCATTAAGAGTTAGTGAACATGGTCTACGTTATCGGTGAATGTTTTGGGAACTGCCTTTTGGCTTCTAGAGTGTATGCGCAAAAGGATCCAAACAGTAGACATCCTGTTGAGAGAATGCTGTAGGCACTAAAAGAAAGATTTGATCATACTGAAAGCCATAGGTTTTAAATGAACAAAATCAACTGGCGATCTGTCTTTCAGTGGTAGAAAATCCACAAATTAGCCTAAGAGAATCAATTAAAGATCTATCATTAAAGAAATCATCCGTTGGAAAGTGTCTTCAGTACAATAAGTTCCATCCATACCATATGCAACTGCATCGAGAACTTACCGCGAATGATTTCCAGAAAAGAATTACTTTTTATCAATGGGAACAGCAACAAATAGCCGAAATCATTTTTTTTTAATTTGTGGTCTTTAAAGACGAGTGCACATTTCACAGAAATGGTGTTGTGAACATGTTAATTTTCATTTTTATGATACGACAAATCCCTACAAAATCTATGTTGGTAGTTCTCAACACAAATGGAGCATCAATGTTTGGGCCGGCATAGTACATGATTGTGTGGTTGGGCCTTATTTCTTTGAAGATAGTGTAAACGGAGAAATATTCTTAAATTTCCTAATGGACAATTTTCCACGGTTAACAGAACATCTTCCTAACTTTGTGAAGCAACAGACGCAGCTTCAGCATGATGGTGCATAAGCACAGTTCACGCAAACGTCAGCGAGTATATATCAGAACAATTTCCAGAGAGGTCGATTGGAAGACAAAGTTTGTTATTAAGACCAATTGGCCTCCGTTTGTTTTATTCAATTTTCCTAGCGTGTAGTAACTCGATGTTTACTTAGCAAACAAATCAAACACGCGTAGTAATTACGCATTTTCTTATTTGTTACACTTCAATTGCAATTAAAAAAAATAGTCAAAGGTAACAGTGGAAATGTTGGTATCATTTTAAAGGTAAATAAATATCCTATCGATACATTTTACTAGAAAATGGCATAAAATAGGATTGAAGATATTGATATTCAAATAATATTTTTGGACACCCTGTATAATAAACACACAACATTCCACGCTTATAAGATAAAATGATGCTAGTTTAGACTTTTTGCAAAATTTTATTAAAAATAAATGAAAAATTATGCCAGAATTAAAGTTTAACTAAAGTAGTGATTTCGGCAAAAAAAATATAAAAAATTCAATAACCTGGCAACGTCGCATTTTAAAGCAAAATTATTTTGGGTGTGAACGAAGCATCTAAAAGTACACTCAGTTCAATAGAAATAAGCAGGTCATTCGATTTAAAAGAAAGTGATAATTATGTGGTAGGTACCCTTTTTTGGGACAGCCCTGTATAAGTCAAATTAATGTTAAAATGTGCTTCTTTTATCCTCATTAACATACTGTCAATCAAAATTTCTATTGATTTAACGATATAGCTACAATCAAAGACCGGAGCCTTAAATGGACGCCCTCTATGTATGTATGTAATCAGGTTGTTTTTTGTAATTTTGCTGTTAATACTAGTAGATCAATAATCATGTACTATTAGCAACTGTTTCAGCAATTCGATTTTATTTTGAAGTCTCTTCATTAAGACAAACACTTTGTAAAATTGAAGCAAATACAAAATGGCCAAACAAGACTCTGATGCGTTGCTAAGTTATGGATTTGGTTAACTACACTGGTTTAATTTTAATAACTTGTATTTTTGCAGTATTGCAAACATTTAAACACTCACATTAATTAGGTACTACATAGCTAATGTAAGCCACAGAAAGTCAAGTTTGTCTGCCATTTGTAGATAGTCTTTTAGAGTGGTCGTGATCAGTGCTAAGTTCTTTCAGTATCAAGTACCTTACCTACCTGCCAATGTTGTTCAACATCTACATAAATGATATGGTGTCGGTTATTCAAAATTGTGAGATATGTATGCGTTTGCTGACGATACAATGATCTATATTAGTGGAAATAATGTTGAAAGTATGGTGAATACGTTGAATGATGAACTTGAAAGACTTTTCGTATGGCTAAGCAAAAATAGTCTTTGTATTAATATTAATACAACTAAGGTTATGTGTATTGGAAGTAGATATAGGTTAAGTAGTTTGAATACAGTTAGAATAAAAATGAACGACATCGATGTAGATAAAGTAGATCATATTAGATACTTAGGTGTAATAATTGATAAACATTTAGAGTTTAAGGAACATGTTAAATATATCACTAACAAAATGACTAAAAAAATTAATTTACTCTATAGAATAGGAAGACAAATGTCGGTATATATTATGCTCAGATTATATAAGGCATTGATTGTTCCACACCTACAATTTTGTTAAACTGTTTTGTGGATGCTGAATAAAGGTGAATTGCAACAATTACAAAAAGTCCAAAACAGAGCGATGCGGATAATTTTAAAATGTAACCGATATACGCCAATAAACACTATGTTGAATACGTTAAATATCATGAATGTTAACCAGCTAGTAACTTATAGGACATTAATTTTTATTCATAAAATTAAGCTGGGTAGTGTACCCGAGTATTTAGGAAATAGGATACAGTATGTTGGTGAAATTCACAACCATTATACGAGGAATACTAACAACTTTTTCATATAACCATATAACAGGGAAAAAACAACTAATAGTATTTTTGTTGGTGGTATCGCATTATACAATGAGTTACCGGGCTTTATAAAAGATCGAGAAAATCTAAATACATTTAAGAGATTAGTTATTAAGTATGTTCTAGATAAATATTAATGTAAATTACATGTAATAATATTAGCTATTGCTAAATAAAGTTCTATTCTATTCTATTCTTATTCTAATTTGGCCATAACTTCTTGTTTTATATTTGTTGGGCGGGTTGCTCTAGAGAAAAAAGGCTTTATGCTGTTGTTTGGCTTACTAATGTTGAACTTTAACTCCTTTTCCAAAATTTAAATTACTGAAAACAGTATTTTATTTTCCGAATTTTTTATATATAAAAATTAAGAACAGTTGCCAATCATTGATAATTATTATTCCAGATCTCATGTGAAGATCTCTATATCTATATCTATTTCTTTATTTTCTTCTTTTTGCTGAGAAACAATCTGGGAATTCGAATTTCTAAAAAAAGAACGGCGAAATTTTGCTCTTCCTGTTTATTGGAAGCTATTAAAACTATGCAAGTTTAGTTTAACTATGATAATTTTGAATTGAAGATTGCATCCAGTTTTGTATTTGCAAAATTTTGTTTTTATCAACAGTTGCTTGTATTATACGAGGTTCTCATGAAATAGGGGATATATTTTAAATTACCTTTTTAACAAATTCAGTTAATAGCAGGAAATAAATGAAATCTAATTCATGACACAAGTGTCAAAACGAAATCATTCAATCTGGAGAAGAATTCGTTTAGTTCAGTATTATTATAAATGCGACAGAATTTACAACCCTGGATTACAAAGATTTCGAACGAGAATGAATTTGAGAGTAAAGCTTTGTTAAAGGAAAGCGTACCACAATTTGATACAAAAATTTGGAAGAAACGAGTCTGCAGCTGATTTGCCAAGAGTTGTAGAGGTTCTTCATAAAAATTAATTTTTGCGAGCAATGGCAAAGATAGAAATTGCTGCCGAATGGTTATGCCGTATTTTATGGACAGATAAAGCACATTTCACTTTGAATGGTGGAGTCTGCACTTAAACCTGTAGAATTTGGTTTCTAGAAAATCCACAAGAAATCGTTCAAGAAGGTCTTCATGGCAATAAAGTCTCCCTTTGGTTTGTTTTTACTGCTTCCTACGAAGAAATGTAGAATGGAGAATCCGTAAACTGTAAACGGTAAGCAAAACGAGTACCACGGAATTGAAATCATCATTTTTATGCAAAATGGATCATCTCCGCACAGTAAAAAAAAATGATAATCTACGTTTATCTAAGTCGGGTGTTAAGTAGACATTTCACTAATTTATGGCCACCAAGATCAGAGGATTAGGTACTGGTTGCGGGGTTATGGAAGAAGTTTAGTGTTTAGAAGAAATTGGTGTAATTCAACCATTCAGAAATATTGCGGCAAAAAATTTGAAGGAAAGGTTGGTAATTGCCGTAACCGTTTTTTTCTTAACCATTTAGATTTTATTTTTTATTATTAAATTAATTTGTTAAAAAGTTATCATTCAAAATATATCATTTTATGATAACCCTATACATAGCTTAGGCTAAAACCTAGAATAACAAGCCGGAATTATTGTCAAAAATTCTATTTTCAGGAAAGATGGTGGGGGCATTTTTCTATTTTATTAATTATAAAATAAACATGGTCAAAGTCTAAATGTTTGAAAAATGTTCAGATCAAGGAAAACAATATAGCACAGATTTTAGTATTTTAAATTTTAGGAGGAAAACAAGGTGGCGGGCATAATTTTCAGAAAATGAGTGTAAATTAGAATAATAGGAAGTAGAAACATTTTTGGGGTAATTTTTATGATTTTTTTATATCCTATATGATATTATCCTCAAATCAACGTAGTCACTATTATTTGTCTACTAGAATGGAAATTAACGTAATATTAGTAATAGTACAGCATTCGTTGGCTTCATCAAACACAAGATTCTATAATTATATATAGAAACATTCAGTAGTAGGCACCTTGTATAGTTTTATAAATATGTTATCAGGTGGGTCACTTTAATAGTTATAACTTCTTTAATTTATATTAGCTGTACAAAAAATATTAAATATTAATGCTATATGTGTGTATAATGCTAAATAATAATATTACTAAATAATAATACAACATTAGTTATGTATCAATAATAGAGATAAAAGTGATTTAAGCATAAAACATGCACGTCTTTGCATCACACAAAAATCACCGTATATTTATGGTGCAAAACTTTACAATGTTCTCCCACAGTCCCTAAAAGAATAAGAAATACTAAATTTAATACCACCATGAAGACCTTGCTTATTGAACAGGCTTTCTATTCCAATGAGGAATTGTTTGGATATTTTAAAAAGTTGCACCTCTGCCTCTGGAAGTATCTTGTGTGTAATGTTGGCATTGTGCATTGTATTGTTTGTCTAGCTGTGCTATATTGTTTGTTTTTTATTTACTTTATTGACTTGTGTAAGTACTGATGTATATTAACACCAATAAATTATTATTACTATTATTATTATTATTATTATTATTATTATTATTATTATTATTATTATTATTATTATTATTGTTAATTATTATTACTATTATTAATATTATTATTATTATTATTATTATTATTATCTACGCAACAGCATTCCGTGTTTACTACAAGAATACACTGCATTAATTGAAATAAACCTCAAATACTTTCGCTAAAAAATTATGTAGATAAAATTTTGTCTAGGTTTTTTTTAATAAATTCAGAATGTTATTGTTCTAAAAAAATGACGTGTGTTTCAATGGATAAAAAGTAGCAGTTAAATATGTGTAAATCAACATGCGTTTTTTTTTGTTTAATTCTCATCGATACAGCTCGATATCATTTTTAAATATTTGTTGTTCACAGTGTTTGATGTAAGATGGTACATGGCGATATTTCGTGCTATACAAGGAAAAATCCATTATGTTTAGAAAAAATTAACATCATGGGTAAATAATTGAAGAAGTGTTTATCTCGACCATGACTGTTCGGTGATTGAGAGCACTAACCTCTCAGAAGTAGATAAAAATTATGAAACTTCGAGAGACAATCAACAGTCGTGTCGTCATTGTTAAGTGGACCTATATAGGAATTGTATTGTACTTTGCTGTCTACTAAAAAATGTCGATTTACTGTTGATACAATTTTCAAAATATGCAAAGTTTATGCACACAACTGTTTCCTTGTTTAAACTATTTAATAAACTGTAATAATTTCAATAATTTTAGAGATTTGTAAAGTTCTCAAAATTTAAATAAATCATTGTTTGACCACCTGTTAACCCGCCCTTTCAAAATTTTGATTATTTTTAAGAACGAAATTTTGACTGCTGGATTGTTAAACCATTAATTGATTTTTCTAAAAATTTAACGCATAAAAAACGAATCAAATTAATATCTATGTATAACGACGCATTGGCTAATTTTTATGCGAACTTGAAGTCACATATAACAAAGTTCCCAAAGTTAATTACTTCCTCCACAGGCTTTAAGAGATAATCAAATGCTGAAAATGTTGTCGGATAGCTGCTGCCTTTTTTTAGACGTTCAAAGCAACTTGTAATATTTTTACCATCCTTGAAAGTCTGTGAAAACTGGAATAAACTTTGGAAACTTTGTTATATGTGACTTCAAGTTCGCATAAAAATTAGCCAATGC
>SMLS01072273.1:0-11636 GCA_004785975.1 Popillia japonica
CGCACTGTTAGGTGAGTACGTAAAACATTTTGAGTTCTCTAAATGTACTGTACCGATAATTCATATTTTTGTAATAAAGCATAGAGCACCAAGTGCTTCGCTGGTTTTGAGAATCAATTATACCTTATATGGTCTCTATAGCAGTGAAACACCCAAAATTTTTTAGAAAATTGTTTTATTGAAATAATAACTGACATAATGCGCATATTTTTAAATATAGTTTCGAAGAGGCATTATAGCAACGTATTAATTCTGCTCGACTTTACTGTATTGCACTTATTACAGTCTTTGCAGATTGCTGATTTTATTATTTTATTTATAGAATTAGGTACTTTTAAAATTTTAGTTCTAAGTGATCTTCAACCTGCTGACGATGTTGAGGATCTTCTTGGGGGCTATGATTTTGATTTAAGTCGGTTCTATCGTACTCTAAATGCTATTATTATTTAAGCTGACAGTATCTTGTCGAGTCACCACAACACAAGAAATTAGTCAGGGAAGAATCTACTAGATTCTTGATATGGATGTACTCACTCAGCATTCCTGGTCATAAGGACTACCTTGCGGAGTTATTCCAATTTTGATAGTAACTCCCATAAGTTAGTTCTTTTGAATAACTCTGGCTATCTTGCTAGTTAGAGTGCTTGCACACTCGTCTCAAAGTGATGATATGATGTTGAGAGAAGCTTAGTAGCCGAATAGAATTTCAACCGATCAATTTTCAGTAGTTTAAAATTTCTTAGTTCTTCGTACATTTGGATAGCCTTGTTCCAATCTGCAAAACTTTGTAAAATTTGCTCTTTAATTCTGCATCTCTTCAGGTATCAATGTCAGAGATACACATTTTTTTGAAACATACACTAACCATTAGAAAATCCGGACGAAGCTTGAAGCAGTCTTTCTGTTGAAAACGTCAATTTCTATCGCTCAGTGAAATTGCAGACGGACGTAATCTTATTTGTTCCTGGTGCCGCTTGTTCGATGTGGTTGAAAAATACCAGAAAAATTATTGCATTCATCATATTACTGCTTCAGCACATACAGTTATCCTCAATCAATACTTTCTGTAGCAGAGGAAGCCATCGTCGATGTCGAGAATATCATATCACCAAAGCGAAAATAAGATTATTATTTCAATCGAAAAATACCAAATTGTAAAGCGTATAAATCAATTAGAAAACTACCACTACTAGGATTGCCACTTCGTTTTGATGTATGCCGAACAACAATTACATATATTTATTTCACGTTACTTGTGCGAAGGATTTGTTACCAGAAGATTTTAATAAGAGTAGACTCTTCTCCTAGTGGTTAATTACGCAATACGCAAGGGATCTAACTTACGCACTACTTGCTGGTTACTGATGAAATTTGCTTTACAAAAAATGGGATTGCGTGTTTTCGAAACGCTAGTAGATTTTTTTCCAAGGGTTTGGATGAAAGCTATAGTTTATTTTATTCTATTGACATAGAAAAAACGCAGTATATAGGTAATAATCGATGGATTGGTCCAAACGTACCTGTCCAATGGCTACCACAATCTCCTAATCTAACGCAGCCAGATTTTACTCTAAGTGGTGGGGTCAAGGCTATAGTTTAATTTATATTTATTGACACCGAAGAAGAACTTAGGAAGTAACTTATGGAAGTCGTCACTAATCGTCCTGATGCTATATTAGATGCCAAAGAAACATGGATTCGTCACGCTGAATGTTGCATTTAACAAAACAATTCCTCTAAATTTACATAGCTTCCATAGATACAAGTATTCTGAAGTTGGACCTTATTGGACAGTGGAGAGCTTTCCCCTCGAACTGAATGGAACCATTATGTCGCGCTTTGCAAGTTCTCGCAAATTGTGGTGATGAATTAGTTTTCCTGCAAAGTTTCAGATTGGCTTCTGTTAGCGCGAAACATATTTTATTGGTGTGATACTGCTTCAGGCTACTTAGTTACTCGGAAGTAGCGTTCTTACATTGGTATCACAGTATGTTTACTGAGATTACAACAAGAGCAACTTAGTTTTACATGTAATGTAAATTGGGTTCAACACGTGAGTGTTTAATTTGAAATATTTGTCATTGTTTAGCTCAAGAACGTAGGACACGTTGGTTAGCTCTATAAGTTGCATTATTTCTGCATAGCTGGAAGCGGGATAATTTTTGCTATTAAAGAAGTTTTCAGACTTGATTGCTCTGGCGATAAATATTTGGCGGATATAGATAATAATAGCCCTGTAAAACCTAAAAGCGAAAATATTACAGATAAAACAAAAAGATTGGTACTTAAATGGTAAAGAGAGATAAACACCAAGAAGAAGAAAATATCATAGTCAGTTATCTTAATATTTACAGTATATATATATAACCTTTATTGGCATAAAAATAACACTGTAGACTATACGCGCACGATTATTACAAAAAAACAACAACAATATGTACCTATTACAAAATAACAAAAATCTAAATTAATCCACTACGAAACAAAAAAAACTTAAAAAATAATCAACGCAAATGAACGGAATCCAAACATAAGTCCTTTACCCAATAAACTAAATACCGCCAATAAAGAGGCGAAAAAAAAAAACAAAAAAAGCTAAAGTCCCACCCCTCTCCTTCTCTCAATCACTCTATCCTTCTGCTTCTGCACAGTCTCTTATCGCTCGCTATCTTACGCATAAATCTCCTACCATCGCCTTTCTCATTCAAACATCGTCTCCAATTACTCGCTCCCATCCTCTCCTCATCACTCCACCGTAACGCCCCACATTCACTCACCCAGTACTGCCAGTTGTCCCTTCCATTCCCACATAAAGCACATACCCTGTTATCCTCCCTTCTTCAGTATTTACCATCTCCTTCCTCACTCCCACATCGGAAACGTGCTATCATTCTTTGCTCTTCTCCATTCATCCCTCCTCTCAGATACTCTGGTAGTCCACCTATAATCTGGATCCATTCCTACTTTCTGTTATATCTCGTTTTTACAATCGCACATTGTCTCTCTTGCATACCTATATCACGCATTCTACCCACTATTAATTCTTCAATATACATTCCCCTACTTCTGCATTCCATCATACACGCCATTGACCACCCACTCTCCTCAAACATCCTCCTACTTCTTTCTCCGCATTGTCTTCATTACTCCATTCTTACCTTCCGCCTCCATTAGCCTCAACATCTCTTTTGCTATTTTAGTTTCCTGTCTACCATACACCTTGCGCCCAAACTTTACTAGTCTCTTCACCTCCTTCACTCTCACCTTCTCTTTATAACTCTATTTACAGTATGAGTAGAACTGTTCGATCAAGAAAATAACATAGTATGTAACTAGCAAAATAGCAGCTTAGTGGAGTACTTGAAGGAGAATAATTGTGACCAGCACTTTGCAAAGGTCCTAGAAGATATCATGACCGAGTCAATCTTGTTCCTGCCTTTTTAATAATCTTCCTATTATTAAACCCATCGTGCTTAAGGTTTATGCTTTAAAATACATGAAACTTCTATTTTAATCTGCCATTCTAAACTACAAGGCTATCATAAAGTAAGGGTTATATCTGTAATTATTATAACTTTTTAACAAATTAAGTTTATAAGAAAAACTAAACAAAATCTGATTACTTAACGCATGCGATTTTGCTGTATCTATGGAAAACACAGGAAATGTATCAATAGAAATTGCAAATGCTTCAATTATAGGAGGTAGATTTGGCTACTAGGTACGATTGTTTTTTTTTTTGCGAGTAATGGCTTAGATAGAAATTAAACCAGAATGGTTATCCCATATTTTAAATCCAGAAGTAATTAGGTAGATCTTCAATGTGTCACCGTTTGGTATGGTTCTGCGGCTGATTTTATCACTGTTCCGTATTTACATGAAAAAATGCAGAATGAAGAAGCCGTATCTGTAACTGTAAACGGTGAACAATACTTGAAATTGTTAAGAAATTATGTTATTCCACAGCTGCAAAACGATCACCATGGAATTGAAACACCATACATATATATGTATATGAAGGCTGCAGCACTCCCGCACATTTCTCGACCAGTCAAAGAATTGTTAATTAATGTTTTTGAAGATCGTGTGTTAAGCAGACATTTTGCAAATTTATGATCATCAAGATCAGCTGATCTTAAACCAGCGGATTACTGGGTGTGGGACTATTTAAAAAGTTTAATGTTTAGAAGACGACCAACAACGCTACAAGAATTAAAAGACAAGATTATGGAGCAAATTGGTGCAGTTCAATCAGAAATGTTATGGAATGCTGTGTGCTATTTGGAGGATAGGTTGGTTTTGGGCATAAAGCTGGGTACATATGTATGTATGTGTATGTGACTTATGTACTTACATACATAACATAAGTAAAAGAAATTTTCTTGATTAAACTATAATATACATAAATACATACAAATCTTAAGAAAGAAAATACGGGAATAATATATGTAATGTTCGTATTCTTCGCTTCGTCATAAAATAAAAAACAAATTTCCATAATAGTTAATAAAACGACAATGTCTCCGCGAATTCGATTGTGTGATATTACATGGTTGAATCGCAACGTAAGTAAATAAAAATTCAATAGAATATGTAAATGAAAAAGCTTTCGTAAAATTTGATTAGATCATAAATAACAAGAGACTAAAGCCGAGGTTATTTCAATTTTCTTTGAAAGCACTGTGAGGATTACTGCAGGTATAGACCGAGTTTGTTTTATTTAACATTTCGTTGATAGTGTTGTTTATACTTTCAGGAAATAGTGGAAATTCTTTCCTAGGTTCGGTAGAAATCAAGTACATAAGGTACATACATTGACTTACCATAGTGTATGGATGTAAGTTGTTTACTGATAAAAATTCGGAACAACTTGCTTTTGTAAAATTGGTAAGATGGCGCTCTAATTGCTTTCTGGCAAGAACAAAAGTAAAGTAATAAAACTTCGTCGGGCCGAGATAATATTGCGTCGTTAGTTAGGTAGTTGAACTACATCTGAAATCTTGGAAAGTTGCCGAACTTCCAGCTGCTGTAGACTTTTTTGTTGTTTCTAATATGAAGAGACACGAAGTTGCTGTACAATAATGTTTCTCCTGGTAAAAATATGTGCGATAAGTAGAATCTTATTATTTGAGCAATCTACACCAGTATTTCTTAGAAGGTATACAACGTGTCCAGGAAAGCTTGCAAAAAATGGAAAACTCTTTTATGGTTTATTTTTCAGAAATATGTGGCGATAATTGAAGACGGAACATCAGAAGTCAGAGAGGTTTCCTTAGGGGTCCCTCAGGGTACGATTTAGGGTCCGCTATTGTTTATTTTGTACATTAACGACTTGAGCACTGTTTCGCAAAATTGTAATATAAACCTCTTTGCGGATGATACACTCGTGAGTATTTATGACAGTGATATCGAGAGGGCTATTCGGAGAATGAACTATGAACTGGGTAGTATTTCTGAATGGTTGAAAATAAATAAGCTTAAGCTCAATACTTCGAAGACTAAAGCTATGTTAATAGGAAATAGGGTTCCTAGTGTAATAAATTGTAATATTTCTGTTGGTGACGTCCCTATAGATTTTGTAAATGAAATTAAGTATTTAGGGGTAGTAATAGACAATACTCTATCGTTCAAGAATCATGTAGATTTTATAGTGAAGAAAGTAGCTAAGAAGATTAGTTTTTTAGGTAGGATTAGTACTAAGTTAAACACATGGACAAGAATACTTGTGTATAAGACTATCATGGCTCCACACTTTGAATATTGTGCTTCAATTTTGCTTTTAATTGGTGAAGGTGATATGTATAAATTACAAAAATTACAAAATAGGGCTATGAGGATAATTTTGGGATGTAGTAGATATACAAGGGTTACACTCATGTTGGATATGTTGCAGTGGCTTAGTATTAGACAAAGAATTTATATGAACAGTTTACTTTTAATTCATAATATAGTCAATAATAATCTTCCTGAATATATGAATAGGTTTATTGTATATAATAGAGATATTCATATTTATAATACTAGAATTGTAAATAATTTTACCGTTAAATAGAAAGTCTTCCTCTCAGAATAGCTTGTTTTATAAAGGATTGAAATTGTACAACGAATTACCAGATAGAGCTAAACAGGCGGGTAATAATATTGGTAAATTTAAGAAGTTTTGTAGTGTTTATGTTAAGAGTTTATACAATATTTAACGTAGAATGTATGTAATATTTGTAATCAAACCATCTTAACGATGAATAAAGTTATTTATTATTATTAAATTATAAGGCATGCAGAGACGTAGCTACGACTTTCAACGAAAGGCATTCGAATAAAACCGTTACCTAGTCTACAGTATCCCAAATTTTGCAAAAGGTTAAACAAATAGGTTCTTTGGAATGTAGTTTTAACAAGGAGCATACAAGGCTAGTAAGAAATCTAAATAATTCTTTAAATGTCTTTCAAAGTGTAATTAAGAATCCTAAATTATCTGTGAGGAAATATGTAACTAATTTAGGATTACGTAAATCAGCAGTACGTATATACAGTATTAAAAACAAACAGGTATACTCCATATAAACCAAGATATGTTCAAACTTTACAAGAACGAGATCATGACCAGCGTTTAGAGTTTTCCTTCATTATGGAAGGTGAAATATAAACTCACTAAATAGATATTATTTACCGATGAAGCGACATACACCGCAAATGGTGTAGTTTGTTAGCAAAACTGTCAGTGGTGGTGTCAAGAGAATCCCATTTTAGAATGCAGTGTAAAAACCTATGTTCACAAAAGATAAATTTTTAGTGCGGGAGTTTGGATAGAAAAGTGGTTGGGCCGTCTTTCTTCAGTAGAGTTTAAATACTGAAAGGTTTTTAGCATTTTTGACTGAATTAGAAAACGAATTTGACAACCTACCTACAAACAACAACACGCCTTTGTGGTTTATGCACGATGGTGCACCTGCACATAGTTCTCGTCCAGTAGTGCAGTATTTAAACCATTTTTTGTTCTATCAAGTATTAAAGAGTACTTTTGTTGTTTACAGGGGGACTCTATTTGTTTTAACAGCTAAATGAGTTTTAAGTACAGCACAAAATTTTATAAATAGTAAAATTTTTCTGAAAAATGAACCATAAAAAGTTTTCCATTTGCTGCAAACTTCCACCAGGACACGTTGTATAATAGAAAATAGTTTGCGCAATCCAAAATTAATTGTTTATAGCTACATTGCTTATTGAAGTTTACTGGAGACAACTTTAAGAGTCAATTAAAGACGTAATACTTGGCAGGTATTTAAGCATGTGATCACTATAAAACTGGTTACGATACCATATTTCGCATTGTAAGGATTTAAAATGGGCAATGAAAAGTATACACCTTTCACACTAATTAGTAAAATACTTAACTGCAATGTATTATACCTACAAAATCCTTTTTTTACAACGAATTCAATAAAGACATTCTTTTAAATTAAATAGACTGGCAAGGAGGAAATTGAGTAATATCTATTTCGAAATAATACGAATCGAAATAAAAATTGAACTGCTTGATATTCGGAAAAGTTACTTGAATGCAAAGAAAATCCCTTAATACAGGCCGAAAGGTTTCTAAAGTAAAATGCTGAAGTAAAAGCTATATAAAAGATGAGATGGGTCCACCGATTCAAAGTGTCAGGCCATAATCCAATCACTTTTGCCAGCCCCGTCTTAAAATTTACTGCTTGAGATAAATTGGATTACCTGCAAGTTATTACTATTAACCGCCGGCGTTCGCTGCAAACATCGATCTTTAGATAACATGAAATTTAATAGTAACTAGAACGGTTTATATATAATGCATAAATAACTTATTTGACTACCGACAAATCAATTAACAACGATGGAAGACATTCGAAAAATTAGTTAATTTATAATTCGTTATTTTAGAATTTTATTTCGTTATTTCGTTTGTAGTTCTATGTAATCTTCTTAGGAAATATTGGTCGTTACGATATACACGCTTTTTGGTGGAAACCTCGATAAACTACCCTTCGACGAAGCGCCTTATTGGCAGAAATAATAACTTGACACAAAATAATAGGAGTAGTTGTTATAGTAGAAAAAATATTCTTCCGCAAATAAGACTTAGTGGGTTGTTATTTTTCTCTATGTTCGCTAACATGGGAAAGGTTTTATAACGTTTTAACGTTTTTCATTTGGTTTCACAAGTAAAGGTGGATTGAATATTATATGAAACTTTGTATGGAACGGTGGCAGACGCAATCCAATCAACATAGCAATTGATCTATTTTTGATATAGGATAACTCATCTACACATATTTGGCTGTAGTTAATCCATCGTTAAACCTATGTACGTACTTTGTGCTAGAAACGACTGACTAACCGAAATTCGTATACATATATGTAAGTGCTATAGGTCAGTTCCAGAATTATTCTGATGTTCGACGTCCTTACAAAAAGTTGTATTTTCCTTACTAACAAATCTCTAAACATATGTACTTGTATATGTGTATCAAGGATAAAATTCTTACATAAACTAATGGCTAATGGTACAGCGGATACGATGTCTAAGGAAGGGGCGTCCAAGACATTCATCGGGCCTTTGCCATCGCGTAGAACTACTAAAGAATTGTTGTAAACATTATTTAAATGTTCACGTACAGCGCGCACAAAATTGGGTGGTGCTCCGTCATGTTGAAACCACAACGTAGCTCTAATATTGAGAGGTACATCTTCCAACATTTCTGAAAAATTATTATTTAAAGATTCATGATACATGGGGCCGTTCAAAAGAGGTGGTAACAAAAAAGGCCCGACAATGAAACTATCAAGTCCAGGCCAAACATTTAATGCGAATCGCCGTTGCTGGTGTACCGGACGAATGATATGAGGGTTTTCCATCCCTCACTTGTGAGCATTATGATAATTAAATCCGCCATTCCGGGTGAAGCTTCCTTCGCCTGTGAATAAAATAGTAGACACCAAGTCGACATTTGCGGTACATTGTTGGAGTAACCATTGACAAAATGCAACGGCAGGGGTGGAGCTGACTCTCTCGTAATGTTCGCCAGACAACATAATTTGATACATTAAATTCTCTCGCGAGTTGCCGCGCACTTTGACTTGAATCACTTTCAATAGCTTCTACCTCTGCCTCTTTAATATCTACCATTCTAGCATGTCTACCAGAACCTTCCCTGTGGGGCGGTTCAATTTTCCCAGTATCACGTAAAAGTTGTACCACACGCACAAACTTTGCAGTAGGAGGCAAACGCCTATTTGGAAACTGCTTTGCGTATCTCCCACTGGCGTGTGCACTATTTTGCCGGCATTCATCGTAAATTAATACCATGTCCACTAATTCATTATTATTAAACGCTATATTAGCATTAAGCACAACAATTAATGATAATACGTAAGAGTTACTGCGTGATCTGTGACGAAAAGCACACAAAACACAAGAAACACACAAGTGGCAAACAGAAAGAATGTAATGTTTAAGTAACTGTAGGGATCAACTAAACGTTTGCTATCTCCAGTAGTTCGATGTTTTCGGTACATTGACTCACGCTGACCTACCTCAAACTACACCCCCTACAACACCTGCTTTTACTGACATTTTTACCGACATTTGCAAAAATTTATCAGTACGCTCGCCTATTACCAATGCAATCCATAAACAAAGCAGGTTTTACGTTCTTCTTATTTCAATAAAGTTCGTCCTACAAATATTTCTTTTAACTTTTTCGCATTTTTTTTGTTAATTTATTTGCATTTTTTTTACTAAAAAACTTTCTGTCATTACCTTTCAAATATTCGATCCCTAAAATCCTTACGATCTTTGATCAAACACTCTGTCTATATAACCGAGAAATGATGAAACATTAACAATCAAAATACAGTATATTACAAAACCTATAGATCTGGTGTCAAAGAACAGTTGTATTGATGTTGTTGTATATACTTAAGTAATCGATTCTGTAATCGCATATACATACATACATATGTATACTCACGACTGCGGAACTAGGCAAAGTTGAAAGTTAACGTATGGAATGTGCGTACATACCAGGGTTCGAAAATATCATGATATTTATATAAATATTATATCAAGTGATACATATCGGATATACATACTCGTATATCCGATATATATCGGATATATATCATTTTCAAAATTTTATTATTTAATCAAAAAGCAACATTGTTCTATGCATAAACTATATTTTAACACAAACACATTAACCTTATTTTATTAACGTTGATATTGGCATATTGTCTTGTGATGAACTATTATTATCATGTGCATTGCAAGTAATATTAACCTTAGCGCCCTGAGATATGGCTGGTTTCCATGCCTATTCAAGGTTGGTTTTCTTTTTTGCTATGTTTTGGTTCATGTACTTAACATAAAAACCAATTTACTGGCCTTTAGATTTACTAGCCGATTTCGTAAATCAGATTGGATCAAACCGGAAGAAGAAAAGATTCTTTCAATCCCTGTTGTTGATGCCATTGCGCTGTGGAACTGTTCGCACAATTCTAAAAATGCAGTCTTGTCTGGCCTGTCTGAGTCTAATACAGGAACTGATTCCCACCATGTTATTGGTGGAGTAAACCTAAAATGATCCCCGAAATAGTACTTTGGAAATGGGCTTATTTTTGATATAAGAGACATAACAAATGGAACAAAAGCGGTGTTAATATTGTTTAGATATTCAAAAGCGTTCGCTTTTTGAGTAGTTGTTAAATATCGTCCCAAAAATCGATGATCCATAATGTTTGCCAAACAATGCATTGGTCCAAGTGCCATAATTTTTCTTCTAAAGAAACGTTTTTTTACTGAGACCATTAAAAGTCAGCTCATTAAGAGATAGATGCAAATTCTTAAAGAAGAAAAGCCTTCAAAATGGGGAATACAGAATACATTCCTTCCCTATAAGTCTATTTTATTAAAAACCCGAGATAAACCAAGACAGCCCTCCATTTTGAACTATTTTGCGTCTCCCAAATTACCCGGCATTATAGAATGTCAAGATAGCACAGTAGGTCCATCTATAAGTTAGTAATTCACGTTCTTTGGCAGACCAGAATTAAACGACTAATAATGTAGTTTATATTATTTATTTAGATAAATACTGTTGTAAGAAATATACATTTAAAGCTATAATTACACGGTTTGCTCTCTCTCGGAACATATTCGTATACTTTACGTTATTTTTGTACCCCGATATTCGCGAATTCTATATTCGCGGAGTTTTCGTGGAACCTATCCTCCGCGAATAACGAGGGTCTACTGTATAAGTATAATTTTTAATACCTGGTTGTATAAATTTAAAACCCACATGCGTTTTCTATTAAAAAATACTCCTATAAGGTTTCCTCAGTAAATATTTACTAGAACTCTAGATCACTATCACCCACAGGACACCAAACACTTGGATAAATGCCAACCCGTTTCGACAGCAATGCTGTCATTATCAAGGCGATAATAAAACTAAATAAATTGACAACAACCACTTAACAGGAAACCTAAAAATTACACGTAAACAAACACCATCTGTTCGCATTAACGAAAACAATGACGAATGTGGAATAGAACCATTGTCACTGTTCATCAAACACGACTTGTTTTTGTAAATCTCCAA
>SMLS01072275.1:0-28152 GCA_004785975.1 Popillia japonica
TTTTTTACGATCATAAAAAAGGTCTAACTTCACAAGAATGCATTGTATGGCTTAGGTCAACTTTTGGTACTGATAATACCGTCAGAGAAGGCAGTTTACAAAATTTCGGTATGGACTGTTGTGATTCCAGAAAAGATCGATGCTGTGCGGAAAATGATGGAACACGATCAGAATGTGACTCTCAGCATTTCGCAGACTGCAATACATTCGATTTTACATGAGCATCTATAATGAGGGTTGGCGGGTGCTGACCGTGTCATGCTTAGCAAAATATATACAGTACAAATAAAAATAATGCACAAGATATACAATAAAAAACTCGACGTTTTGCCACTAATGTAAGTGGCTTCTTCAGGAGCAAAGAGGGTATCTAGAGAGGGCGGGGGTGGAGAAAGTCACGGTAACTCGACGTGTGAGACACGCTATAGGCGAAAATCTTCTGGTAGGTGAGGGGCGTTAGAAAGTCACAGTAACTCGACCTGTCAACCATGCTAGAGGCGAAGACGTTCTTCTAGTGCATTATCCGTTTGCGGCCGTGGAATCCTTCGATGTCATTTCACATGAGCATCTATTTGTAAAAAATATGTCACTATCAATATGTCAATTGCTATAAAGAGCGCAAAAATGCGACGTAGAAACTGCAGAATCCGTATACAACATCGTCACAGGTGACGAAACATTGATATGTATATCCATATGAGCCGGCAACCGAGCAACAATCTAACTGGGTGTTCCAAGACGAACCGAAAGTGGTTCGGTAAAAATATAAAAGGTGACCCTCGTTGCAGTTCTGTGTATCGGACAAATTCTGACAAGTTATACTGCGACCACGAAGCAGTATAATCACTACCTCGACCAGGGTAGGACCCATTGAATGTAAAGGTAGGAACTTCGAAAAACGTTTTTGTACTCTTTCAATCGCCTCCAGCTGATGAGTATAATGAGGATACCGTATAATCCCAACCTGCTATGGGCTAATGCAAAGTAGACAGATTCAATAGCTTGCAGATTGTTGAAATTGTGGCACAATCTTATCGCAAAACCTAATGTTTTAGAAGCTGCTGACCACATGGTTGTTATGTAGTCCTAAAATATCAGTGGAGCATCAAACAATACCTCCAAAACAGGTATGTACATACATTATCACTCCTAATAATTAATTCCAATGTATACTGGTGGATAATTGGATTCTTAATAGTACTCAAAATTCTCAGATCCTTTGCATCAGCCAGTAAATCGCATTTTAAGCTAACAACAAATCATTGATAAAAACATTAAACAGCAAAAGGGTCAAGATGGAATCCCTGTGGCACTCCAGAAATCAATAAAATCTCGTAATAAGATGAGTATCCATTATAGATAAGGTAAGCTCTTCTATTTACTAGATAAAAGTCAACCAACTTCAGCAACATTGGCCCAATCCAAAAAAAGATTTTATAACTATATTAAACCAAATAACAGAGGATTCATCAATCTCGTGGCACATGCCTGTATCAAAATGCTAGAAAGCTGATCATCATCCGACTTCATCTCAGCTTTAAGTTTCTTTAAACTGGAGATCAGAATATCCTTCGCATCGTTAAAATCATTATTGATGTTGAAAGATGGACAGTAGCAAAATAATTTTGGAGGAGAAGCTGTACTCGTTCATCTTTAACGTAAGAAGTCAATTTACTCATTTGGCAAGTTGTTTTTTCTGTCCTCATATTCGAATATGGCGTTATTTCTTAATCTTCAGGTGTTCTGACTATTTGACCAGCCCCCTTGTTATAAGATCAAGTTTATCCTTATCTAGGATAGGATACAGCTGGCAGATGCAGCCGATGGCCATGTTTCTATCTCTAGGTTCAGGCTCAGCAAAACTCAGCCTGCTGTTAAGGATCATCTTCAGGTATTCGTTGCATTCGATTTCCGTCCATAGGGCATATATATTTTGGAGCACTGATTGCAGTCTCCAACTGAACGGAATCACTTACATTTTCCTCGGATGGATCATCAGATCACATGAGCCAAAGAATCCCTGAATTTGATTCAGAGTATCTCTCTCTCTGAGGATTGTGTTCCGTTTATCAAGGTATAGAATCTACAATCCTTGATTTACCATCTGATGGTCTTTAGGATACATGTCTAAAAGTCGATTACCTTCTTTTTCGACAAAAGACCCGTGTGGCGGATCTTGTCCAACGCCTTTACCAGATTCAGAGATAGCATGTCGGTCTTCCAATTTCTGTTAAAGGCTGATGTAACATGATTTGTGATCCCAAAGAGCTGTTCAATGTCCAGATCTAAATCCAAATTTTTTGATAAGCGTTATATGTGATGTCAGTTTCAAACTTGAGAAGGCGATGACCCATTTTAAATTCATTCCAGTAATGCATTTTTAGAGTAAAACTCCTTTAAAATTATAAGTACTATCTTTAAACCAAACAGAGAAATACCTAGAGGAGGATATAGTTTTTGGAACACAATCATCCAAGATGTCAAATATCTTAGAACAAAATGTATCCACTGTAGCATTAATATCTTCGTAATGTGGCAGAAGGTGCCAGTCCAACTCTGCTCACTAGCAGCACACCATAATATCCAAAATATTAAATAAGTAGGTCCTTCTAGCATCAAATTTTAGACCATATTGAGAAGGTTATGATGTAAAACAAAGTAAATGTTTTGAAAATATAAATGAGTAAAAGTTAATAATATCCTCTAACTAATTGTTCCGCCCAAAGCACGAGTATATGTTGTGAAAAGCCTTCTATGAATTGTGGCTTAATAAAGAATTCTATAGCTTTAATACGTCATTTACGTTTATGTTACACATATTACGCTCCCAATCGAGATATACGGAATATAATGTCTGTATACCAATTTAAAACAAAGGGAATGTTTAAATTGCCTTCATGTTCCAGGCGATCACGTGGCGGAAACTTGCAAATAATTTTTTCTCATAGGGATATATACCCGAAATCACATCATTCGTTTTAGAGACGACCTCAGGAAACGAAAGTGTGTATAAAGCGGGCGACCAAAAGAAACTTATTTCGCTGACAAATCCTTGCTTAAGTCGTCCGTCTTAATACAGTACCGCTGGGCGGACAGTATTTCCCCATTCAATCCAATAAATCTACGGCAAAGACTAAATATCTTGACGCTTTCTTATTTTGGTATTCGGCCCATCCATTTACTCGGCTCAAAAACGCAGTTATAAAAGCAGATTAGGTCGATATCAATCTAATTTATTCATTCATTTCGGATAGTTAAATGGGTAAATCACAATATCAATTTTGTGGACATATCCACCCACACCATCTCTCGCTGCCTGTCTTTTTATTAGTTTTCCTAGAATTACAATTAAAATAGTGAAAATATAAGATTTTAACTAATAGAATATTCTATAAACTAAGAAAGTTGCAGACGGAATTATTTTGAAATAATACCTAATGAAAACAGATTTTATCTTATTCTCAGGAAAAAAATATTTTCCTTGTCCTGCAAGCGCTTCGTGCTACTACTCACATTTTAATTAAATATTTATCAGATTGTTGCGAAAAATCTGCCCTTTTTCCCGTAAAGAGAGTTAGATACCTTCTTCGTATAAAATTCGGCATCTTCTCCGCACGAAATGCGCTAGAATTGGATATTTAAAGATGACGTGTTTTGTGTTCCGCTGGGAACCCTCTGGTTTCTAGATTCGTGCTATAAGTCGCATAGCGTAGGAAATTCTATTGAAATTCCTCGTACGTATTACGCGAATATTTGAGCATTCGTGTGTTCTTGCCTGCTTTTTCAAGTAGTTCATAAACTTAACTTCTCGTTCTTCGGAAGCTTGTTTAAGCAGTTTTGAATTACGTTGGATTTTTAATGCTTTTAATAGTTCATCTTAAGCCAAGACGTAGGTTTAGATTGAGGTAGAAGTTTTAGAATGTTTATTCACATGCCAGCATCTAATATGATTATTTAGAATTAATATAGCTTTCACCATATGATAGTCTCAATTTTATATATCGGATTTAGTATATTTGGGGCTTGGCATGTGTGTTCATTACTGGCGCTATGAGAACATGCACAACCGCGGCCTTGGAGGTCATTTTAGATCTCACGCACTTACACATAGTAGTGGGGGATTTGCCCATAGTCATAGTCCAGAGTGGGGTCTGGTGTGGATGGGATTCTATGCCAGAAAGCTGGGTCATCTCTGTCGGGGCTCTTCGCACTTTTCAGCCTACCGCTGGACGAAACGGTTAGGAAATATAACTTCGAAAAGAACTTTCGCACGAAGCTAAACAACAACGGAAAATGGAAAGGAGAACAATGCACCTAGTTTCTAAAGGCATATACCATCAAATGGTATACGGACAGTTCCAAGACTGATAAAGGAACAGGTGCAGGAGTATTTGGATCAGGAATCAAATACTCAGAGCCAATAGGAACTTACCGTAGCGTCTTTCACGCAGAAATCAATGCTATTGGAAGATGTGCTCAACTGGATCTTGGTAGGAACTATCGGAATTAAAGCACTGCAATTTTTTCCGACAGTTATGCAGCCATAATGGCGCTGGCTTCTAAAACCATCACATCGAAATTAGTCTGGGAATGCTTAGAGAAATCTGGGCAATCTAGGCAGAGAAAACAGAGTTGCACTATGCTGGGTACAAGGACACACTGGGAACAGTAGCAATGAGAGAGTAATTTATTAGCAAAAACGGCCGCCCCAACGTTCTTTGTTGTGACAATACTACAAAAACGAAAAGGATATTGTCTTGTAGACTGTGCAGAAACCCTTTGCCGAAATTATTTAGGATATTGCTTATAGACTTTCTCCGTCTGAAAGTAAATGCACTTTTTGAGAGAGTATATACAGGATATTCCACAAATCTATGATAGATACCCCAAGGAATATATCCACACTTACCAGATTATATTTTGGCGAATTGCCTAATTTCTTCTGTTTCTTTCCACAATTCTATACTCATAGACCACCAATTTGTGCAGATTTATACCCTTAACGACCAATGAAGGGAATATACATATATGAATCTAACAGTGAAGAGACTAAGTCAAAAAAACCTTCTAGGAAGGGCATCTTTGTATGTGATAATTAAGAGGATTGGATGTTCTCAGTGAGCGCCAGTTAAGTATGTCATATCAGTTAAAAGGATCCCATGCGATCTTAGTGAACAAGGACAATCTCTAAACAAGCCAATGGACACTATGACTGACCAATTACACCACGACTGACCATCAGAGTGCTATTTCTCAACGGCGAGCACTGAAGCTCAGGTATACCTAGTTTTGAAAATGCATCCCGTGTCAGCTACGCGAACGAATCCAAACCCAACCGACGGATAGGGGTTGGCGTTCATGGACTGAAGACCAACCAGTCTAGAACCCTTGCAGCATCTACAACAATTTTTCAGGAGAAAATACACATCATAGATCTTTACGTCCGCAAGAAAACCAACCTAAATGACATGACGGATGGTCAGCTCGATCTAGATCAGTCTGGCAGTTTTAGACTTTCAAGATTCAAAAGAGCGAACCATTTTTTTATACTTTATCATTTATATCTAGAAGCCGGTGCATTGTGATTACGATAATCACTTAATTTAGCATAATGTATGACATCATTTATCAATTAAGACAGCAGTAGCATGCTGTGAATGGCAATTAGCTGAAAGATTTGTAGCTGCAGAAGTTACTAACGTGCAATTGCTTGAACCGATCTATAGAAAAAATATTTGGTCTAGCTAGTTACAACTTCATGCGTAGATTTTCACGACCGTTGTTTACTGCGTTGAGTGAAGCATTTTGGGTGTTGGCCTTGGAAAAACCTTTTGCAGAAGCTGACAGCATGATCGGCAATTATAAGCTTCTCTGCACAACATCTAAAAAACTTCAACGCAGCCCTTTAAGCAGTTGCATGGCTGTAAAGGTCTGATAAAATGTGTTGGAATGCTATTTTGGAAAGGAATCTTCAGTTGTTAGTTCGAGTTATAAGTAACATGCGATGCACCCAAGAAGTATAAATAAGTGTTATTCATACTTACCAGCTGTGAGTTATCGGATCCAAAAACATACATATATTGCAGAGAGCTTATTATTATTGCGTGTATGGTCGAATTGCTGATAATTCTTGAAATCAAATACAGCAATGGTGACAAAAATAAACTTGGATGGTCTCGTTTCCACCCCACCTTTCTTCACGAACATTGCCCCAAGAGACTACCATATTTTGTCTTATTTGCAAAACTTTTTGAATGGGAACACTTTCAAATCTGAAGAGCAATCAAACTTCGGAAGTGGAAGCTTCTTTCTGTCCTAACCAACCAGGTTTTAGAAGGAAGGATCAACGGATTTAAACCCCATCGAACATGTGTGGGATATCATGGGGAGGAGACTATCCGCTTTGCACCATCTTCCACAAACTTTGGCGCAGTTAATCAACGAAGTTCAAGTTGCTTGGAACAAGATACCACAAGCAGATATCGGCATCTCATTTTGTGGATGCCTAAAAATGTGTAGGAGTGTACTCAGCTACGGGTCGCCAAACACATTATTAGTTTTTTTCCATGTTACACATTGATAAAATTTCTTGCAAATGTTACAGTTTCATTTCTGATGCAAAACTATCATACTGCCAAAAAAATCAAATTAAAGAAATAATTCCTGTAGTGAAACACTTCTAATGTCACTGAGTATACAATGATTTGATCCTTTAAACGATAAATAATGCAAATTGGCATTTCGATAACAAATATTGGATGCTATAAAAACACAAATTGAATTGGACATGTGTATAAATATGACAGTACGCTCGTATTGATTCTTAGCTTATAATAAATTTATGTAACATTACTTTAAAAGCACCCCACGCAATATTGATATTATATACATCTCTTTCACATATTGGTCTGTAGTATTGGGGTATGGCTCCCATAAAATACTAATAGTGTTATGTGTATGTTGCGTGTCGCTTTTGGGGAAAACAAAAGTTTCTCAGGCAAATGTCGTCAGCGTCTGACCTAACATATTAAGTTTGTTGCGAACACTACGGTTGTTTGGGAGACCTTTAGACCTTTTCGTTTCGATATTAGGGGAAACTTTTTCGCACAAATACTGTTATGTATATTTGTTCCGCTGCTAAGTTTGAAGTAAACAAATTTTCAGCAGTTACGACTCCATTTTCCTGAACATAAATGTAACCCTCAAAAATTGTATTATCTTCCTTTTTTCCTCTAATAATGTATGCGATTGCTATTGGTACCATTACCTTTACGGCATGAATGACATATTTTTTTGTTAGAGGCAGAAAGCATTTCCGATCAAAAAATCAACAATCCTAAATTATCAGGTAAAACGAACATATGTAGGTAACTAATAAACACCGACAGAGACATTTGAATTTGAAATTGGTTTTTTCCAGGTTTGAGTAAATCGAAGTATACTTCGAAACGAAAACAATATTTCAATGCTTTCAATTAAAGTCAAAATTATATTTTTCCGCTACAAGTTGAATACGGTTTGCTCTAGCAGATATATTGCATGAATTCACGTTTGATATTGCCAGTCCCATATCAACAGCGTTGTTGTGAATATTGGTGAGGCAAATATGAATTAAATAGTAATGATGTTGTATGCGTACACCTCACAAATATGTAAAATCAAACGTTTTGATTTTAACCTTAGTAGTAAAATGAATTGTATGTATTTCCTGTGTAGGTTGGTGTATAGTTTATAGTTTGAGTTTACTTCACAGTATTGGTAACGGTTAAATAACGAATGCAAATTTCCACATCCATAATTGCTATTATGAGGACTTCCGGGTTTTGTGTGGTGTAGCTATCTACAATACAAAAAATACAACATAAAATAAAACAAAAATAAATTAAACAAGGAAGCTGCAAATTCGATCTTGCGTCTCTGATGTTAGTGGCATCTTCAGGGGTAAAACGTTGGTGAGAACTGTCAGAGAGTCACTGTCACATAAAATCCTATAGTTCTAGGTTAGCTATTTTGTTGTATCAAGTTTTATATTGTTATACAAACTCTTCAAAAGCGTTAAATCTGTCAGTAGATTAGATTCGGTTAGGGGTCTATTGTGATCCCCAGTAATCCTAGAAGGCGCCCTCTAACTTTGCGCGCTTTATGAGGCATAACGTCCTTGAGACCGGCTCCTGTATGTAGCTCTCTGGTGTAGGATACTCTGTGCCCAACATTAGAAATCTTGTCCTTGCCAGGCCTTCGCAATGGCACAGTACATGGACTGGGGTTTCTTTCTCCTCCTTGCAGAATCTGTATATGGCATCTTCCGCTAGACCTATTTAATCTACACTGACCTGTCAATAGACCTACTATAATTTTGACGGTTTTCCTCTCTTTATCCAGCAGGTCAGTTGAAAAAATATAACAAAAGATACACAAAAACATTAGCAGTCACCGCCACAGTACCTTTACAGGCAATATGTGACTCTCCTGAAGCACTACAGTTACCTGCCTAAACAGTGTTCTATTGTATAGGTCCTCGTCTTTATACTAGTCTGCACTTAAAGGTCCTTTCAGTGTCTGCTTCTATTGGACACGGAGTGCAACCTATGCTAGTCTTACAATTCTTTGCAGACAAACTCTGGCCAGCGACATGGCATGCTCGCACAGTGTGAGCAGCACAGCGAAATGTCAAGGCAATTGTTTATTTCTCATTAACGAGGATCCTGTTCCTGTGGCTCTTTATTTGCGACTTTCTGGCGCTGCACCAGTTTACGGTAGTGTGTGTTAATATCAGTCAAAGGAAATTCGTGTATATCATCATTTTTACCTTTAAACTGGCAGGGCGCAATAGGAAAGCTGGAACCCCGAAAACCCTCAAGAAAATTGACGTAACCATACAAAAATGTTGACGTTCCACCAGCCTTGTGTCCAAGACCAGGTACTGCACCTGGAAGATCCTTGGCAACCTCTGTCTATTTATGATGATGTGTGATTCATGAAGATTACTCTAGCCGATGTTACTTACCCAACAGAACCTTGCAAAGTCTTACAGGCCAAGCCGTTATTGCTTGACGACATTTGCATAGCAGCAATGTCTGCATATATTGTCAATAGTGCGCTTGGGGAGGTAGATATGTGACTGGTTGTGGGGTATAAATAGCTTTGGGCCAAGTAGCGACACCTGAAGAACGTCGACGCAAATTGGTTTCCTGGTGGAGTATTAATTAGACCGCTTGAGTCGGAAAGATACGACCAGATGGATACCTATATGCAAGCTCACTAGACAGCAGAACAATGAAGGAAATATTTAATCGTTTAATTCAGGTAAATCAATGTTTAGGTGCAAGAAGCTCTCCCCTCTCCCTGCGTAAGGATCACAGTTTTTCCCAACACTTTTTTTTAATTTTGCTTCGTAATAAACTACGAAGTGCTGGTCTGCGATCAAAATGCAAACCAGAAGATGTCAACTCTATTAAAGTAGCATGTACATGCCCAGTATCGTTTTCAACTCAACAACATTTATGATAGCCCAACGAGTTGTTGGTGTAGAACAGGCATTATGATCAACTCTAGATCAACAGATCAACAACGTTGTGATAGTTAACTGAAGCAAAGTTAACAAAATGGCAAGATGACCGATAGTGAAATTCTCCACCACTCTTTATGGTGAAATGGCTCTAGCTGCCTATTAAATCATGCCATATAAAAAAGTGTCGATTCTTTTGATTTTTAATAAAATATTTAGCAAAGCTTATTCTGAGCATGTTCTGCTTCATAGAATAAATTTGTCTATTTGTTTTGTCCTATTGTGAATATGGTATTTATCTAATTCCATTGCTTTCTATACTGTGTGTTTATACAAACCGTTTACATTCGCATTTATATTGGATGAAGCTGCGTATTTATTGACAAACACGAACGACTCAATGTATCCTCACCCATGCACTACTCATCGTGTTACACTCAAAACTGTCACGCGTTAATTGTAAATTAGGTTCATTCCATTGTTTTGTGCAATAACTTGACTGAATTAAATTAACAGAGATAGAGAGAAATACAGAATGGAATTTCGCGACATCTATCGTGGGATTGTATTTTACTAGAACGACGCGAGGTCATGTATATTATACTCTATTAATGAATGTCTGACAATTACACTCGTGGGAAATTTGTCGCTGGCATACATCACTGTGACAACACTGAAAAATTTACAGTATGGCATTCTGTGTGCTGCAGTTCGCGTTAATTTTGAGGAATATTTTATTAAAGACAGGGGGCTAAGCTTAATGCTGCTGTCGCAATTGGATGGCAG
The DNA here is from genome assembly GCA_004785975.1 of Popillia japonica. Taxonomy (NCBI): domain Eukaryota; kingdom Metazoa; phylum Arthropoda; class Insecta; order Coleoptera; family Scarabaeidae; genus Popillia; species Popillia japonica. The sequence continues at coordinate 10,295 of SMLS01072275.1, forward strand.
AGAAATAGAGCCTATAATGTGCGTGGGGGAGAGAGAAAGGGACCAGGAGAATCGTAATCCGGGTGTAGGTCGTCCCACTTTATGATTATTTTCGAGGATGAAAAGAATTTATTAAGGCTTTTCCTTTCTGTTTGTTTATTTTTTCAATTTGTAATTTAATGAGCACGCAACCCCTTGGAGTACAGTTGGGGCTATAATTTTTCTTTCGTTTATTAGAGTATACCGCATAACTATGCAGACGTAAAACGAAAAAAGTTTTCCATTAACATCGCAAACAGCAGTACAATTTTCATTGCTTCCTTTTCTCTCGTCTTCTCTTTACTATTCGAAAGTTTGATGTCAACGCAGAGCTTTCAAGTGATATTACATCTTTATTTAATGCGACTTCTAGCTTTCTTGTCAACTTTTAATGCATAATTTTATTATTACTTGTGTGAACTGTTTAAGTGTTCAAAATATATTCTACAATGAGTGACAGTACGATATCCTTATATGCTGTATAAAGCTGGTACACTGCAAAATTCATTTTCCTTTAAACGATTTTTTTTTGTTAGTTTTTCTTTCAGACAGACGGACCACCTTCTAAATGTTGGTATTACCCTTTGTCGATTTGGACCGGCTGATCCTAGTTTGATGTTTCGGCATCCACTTCCCTAGTTGTCCCTTTGACCGACCAATAGCTCTTGTCATTCAATACCAGATCTTCACCTACCCTTTCATTGGTTAATGACCGTGGCCTGTAAGCGACCAGGGATATCTATATAAACTTATAACCCGTCGTCAGAAAGAGGTGGCTCGGCGGGTGTAAATTCGTGGATTGTCAGGGTCATTCACATTTTCCTCATCGGTTGAACGAATTTTTTCCCAAAACCAGTAGTGGCTAGGCTTCCCCAGGGCCCCCTCCTGGGTCCAACACTCTTTCTTATCTTCATGTATGGCCTTCCTAGAATTCCACAAGTCTACTCGTCGTCTAGGAGCTGGGAACTGCTCGGAAGGTTGCAGACCCTGGTGGGCGAGATCGCTGGGTGATGCTCCCAATGGGGGTTGAGGTTGAATGAGGGTAAATGCCTTGCGATCTGTTTTAAAAGAAAACGAAAGCTGCCTCATGACAATATCTTTATGGGAGTCAAAGACTGAACTTCTGCCAACAAATCCAGAATTCCGTGGCGAGGTTTTCGGCAGCTAGGTCGGCGCTGGCATATCGTTCCTGCGTCCGATAGCCACGTACGGGTCATTGTCTTGGTCCAGTTTGGCAAAGTCCCACTTGAAGATGCGCGAAGTACTTCAAAACAGGATTCTTCATACCATCACAAACGCCCCATGGTTTTTGCGGAACACCCAAGTGCCTGCAAACCAGGCTTCATCAAGGACCACGTGGCATTGCTGACCGTCATCACGCATGAGAGAACGGTAGCACCTCCTAACCCGCTAGTAGCTCACCTTTCTTGGCTGGATCCAGACAGACCACCGCCAAGAGATGGTGTGAGACTGGTGCTGAGCATTATTAGAGAATGAGACGCCGCTGCTCCAGGGAACCTCCCTGAGACGAAATAATTAACACTGGGCTTACTGCCCCTCTTTTACCTCACCAACGCCCAGAGCTAGAAAAATGAAACAATTGTGGAACTGGGCAAGAAATATTGGCACGTTATTAACAATGTTACTCGTTTAATCCAGAACCAACTATTTGGGTATCCAAACCTAAGAAGCAACATTTCAGGATTTTCAAGGTTACATTGTTAGTGGTACCATTACTATGGAATTTTATTCCTGCAAAAACTTTTGGAGTTCTTTAGTGTATGGTTAAAGAACACATACACTGCGATGAGGTTTGTTATAGATAATGACACTGAAAGTGTAATTTACGCTTGCAGCAAATCATAATTCACTACCTCATACGATCTATGTATATATCTTTGGTTGAGAATTGCCACTTCAGGCCCTGCATCCACACTGAATTGTGGAATTTGTAGTTTTAGATTTGTAATGCGGCTTTAAGAGTTTGGCTTATCTGTATTTAAACTGGTATCATCTCTAGATTTAGGGCATACAATAAAGGGTACCTAGTATGGGGTATTGCGAGTTCTTTAAATGCGCTTGATGTGAAAACACAAAAAAAATCCTATAATAGGCGTTAACGGTCTATTGTCGGAATCACTCTGCTAACGAGAGTACAATGGAAGTAGATCTTGGCTTCGCATCATGTGACTTCAATTTTAATCAAAAAAATGTATCAGCGAAGCTTGGCATGTACGATCTGATATCACAGTACTTCGCCCTCGATCTTCTACGTCAATTCTACCCCACTGAATGCGCTATATGAAACCTCATGCCTTCTAGTGGCCGGAGGTCGTACCATGAGCGCCTATTATAGGCATTTTTTTGTGTTTGTTATCTCTCGTGGTTAATTTGATGTGTGAAGGTTGAGATGTAAAGTGGTCTAGTGCCTGTATTATGGTTTCCGGTACATGGATGGCTTGACATTCTGAGATTATTAAACGAAAAAATTATTGTACAATAGGTCACTGAGGCTCGTAGGCCTGTTGTAGCTAAATTCCAGTCCAAATTTAAGCACATGCAATAATATTACATCATCAATCGATTACTCACTAGCTTTTATAACCCATTTTAAATAATGTTTTTTGTTTTGTAGGTCAAAACTGCATATCCAGTAGTGGCTTCGAAGGCTGACAGATATAGGAGGCCAGAAATAAAAAATTGTCAAAAGAACACTAGTCGAAAAGAGGTGGAGGTAAGAAATTCAAAATGGTGGTGGTGGCGTTATACAACCATGCTTACATTTGACAAATGTAGTACTTTGATGTATATGATTTGATTTTTCTTGTATCTCCTCCCATTGTACTACGTGATGTACAGTCATACCAAATTAAAAAGTGTGAAGCACTGAAGGACATGGTCGCTGAATTATGAATGTTTTTTTTTCAAGATTAAGTTAGATAGCTAAGATATCAGAGATAAGGTAAAAAAACGACTTTCTACTTTCAAAACCCGCTGATCTCTTAGCTTACGTTGCAAAATATTACAACTTAGCTAACGGTGACCTCAGATATCTCCACTCCTTTCAAACTTGCTGAGTATCAACCTTGAAAGAAGGCAGAACCTCATTATTAATTGAAGAATATTTCGTCGCTGTTGAATTTACCACAGGTACATAAAATAGCTTTTCGGATTAATATTTAAAATTCCTTCTCCGTAATAAAATTACAAAGTTTTGTTTGAAAAGTTTCAATCGAAATTTCGTTGAGTTAATCAATTGTCAGAGGACTATGTCTGACTGCTGAACGCGCCAAATTCCGCACTGAAAATGAAGGAGACATTCGAATTATATGCCCCGCGTATAACGCGACGTATTCAAAATCACTTTGGTGAAAATTTGAAATGAATAATTTAGAACCAGCGGAATATCCACTGTAGAAGGCGAGGACGTGATGAATAACTTTTTATTATACAAAATTATGCGGAGAAAAGAAGATGGTGATGGCTATAAATGTCAACGTGACGATTCCTAGTGTGCCTGTAAAAGTTCTACATGGAAAGCGATTTAACTGTAATTTAGATTTTTTTTTGTACGCCCTAAGAGGTTTTGAAATGATGACAGTGTGGATTTGCTTTTGCGACATGGCAGTGGAGGCCGGTAAAAAATTACATTGCGAAAGTTAGGCACCTTATGTCTTTAACAGTGAAAACTGCGTTTAGCTTTCAGATAATTAGTGATGAACACAGCTTGAGTGAATAGAATTTGCAGTCATTAATCTAGTAAAATGATGCTGAGTAAGCTATAAATAGAAAACATGGTCACATTAAGCAGTTTAAAGCTAAATAACTTATCAGTCTTCTTATGCTGGAATATTAATCTTCTCCATCGACCATAGACTCTCTTCCTTGCGACCAACAAAATCTATTACGAGTTCTCTTAATCTCTTGGTACCAATTGACCTCAGAACTTCTGGTTCTAAGTACCCTTGTTCCAGGTGAAAATGCATATCTTTGTTCGACAGTAGCCGCGCTGTAGCACATATATCCTTGCTGCATTTCGCCGTTCTTGTAACAAAATCTGCAGTTTGGTTGTCTTCACATTCTCTTTGACTTCGTATCCTCATCGGTATAACTGGTATACCTTTGGGCTAAAGTTTTACAGCTAGGCTTAGCTTCTTCTCAAAGGTGCATGCTCTCTTAGCCTTTACTACTGCATAATTTTCCATTAGGGTGCGTGTGAAGACATCTTGACCTTTTCAAACATTTTTGAACACATTGTACAATAGCAACTATTTCTGTTTGAACAATTTTGGGATTTCCGCTTAATACTACCGAAAACTAAATCTTAAAGAAGAGATACCTTTTTTACGCCAATGTGTAGTAGTTCTACAGTTTAGATCCACTACATCCCCAACTTTGGCGATGTTAGATTACTACATAGTTTAAACTATTTGCTAAAGTCAAACCATGGCACCACTTTGTCTTCCGTCTTCATCACTTGGTGCAAAGGCATCAGAGTATTCATCATCATAAATTGGTTAAACTTCTCCCATGGCAAATTTGTCTTAAAGAATTGTGAAATGTGTTACCAATAAAGGTCAAGTGCTGGATAAAATACAACTAACACTTATTTCTTATTTCAACTGATGCTTCAATAACTTCCCGTGCTCGTGGGTCATTATTTTGGTACTATAAGAAGCGCACCGCTTGTGTTACTACTTTTAACTGAAGAATAATGAACCTGGCTCCCTCTCCTTTAATATTAGTTAACTTTTATCCTTGCTCAATCCTCAACCGACAGGTCATGTCGACTCGACACTGTTTGAGTGACTATTGACACGATAACGTTGTATCCGTAACGTTATTCCTATCTTTTGTGGTTGTGTTTGTTCTGTCGAAACATGTCGAACATTCGAGACTTGTAAGTAAAGATTTTTAAGTGTGCCTTAAAATTTTATAGCTTAGACGTGTAATATAAACTTCAAAGTTTATGTTTATTTATTTTTAACCTCTTAAAAACTAAACGGTTTTGACTTATTGAGCCTAAAATGTTGATGGGTCGTTAACGACCAACTGGGCCTCACAAATACATTTATGTGGACTTTTTAATTTTTAGGAATCGTGCTCTTACGGCTGCCGAGTTGCAAGAATAAGCTGAAAATTTGGATGAAGAGGAAATAATTCCAGATGGGATCGTCATTACACCTCCAGATGAGCGCAATGAATATACAGATTGCGATTCTGGTGACGAGAAATCTAATAATCTAAACCATCTGAATCACTATCTGTTACGAGCCGAAGCAGAGTTTTATTTTAGTGAAGATGGGGCTGAAGCAGAGTGGGATGAAGAAGACGATTTGCCTCTTTCAACTTTTGTCAAAAAGATCAAAAGTTGATTTTATGTGAAATGTAAGTGGCACAAAGGAGACTTGACGATCCTACCTCAAAATGGCACTTTTGAGTTTTTACTCTCAATTAGTCTCAGTTCCGAAAGTCATTCTTTAGAATATTTTTTTCTAATGCTGACTTCAGAAATTGTTGAAATGATAACTAGTTTCACGAATATCTATGCTAATCAAAAAAATAGACAGAATTTTGATTCTCTTCTCAAATACGCACCAATTGAATCTAATATTTCAATAGATGAATCTTTGCTACCGTATTTCGGAAGACACGGTTGTAAGCATTACATAAGAGAAAAGCCTGTGCGGTTTGGTTATAAGGCTTGGGTCGCAGCACAAAAACTAGGTTATTGCTTACAGTTTGAAATTGATTAAGGTTGTCGAGAAGATAACGATAAACAAGGATTAGGGCTTGGCGAATCCGTGGTTCTAAAATTTGCCAATACTCTTCAACATTATTTTGGGAAGAAGTTTTCTCTGTTTTTTCATATCTTTTTCACATCGGCAAAACTAATCCAAAGTTTGTGAGAAAAAGGATTTAGAGGTACAGGAACAGTCCGCAAAAACCGGACAGATAAGTGTCTTCTGACAGAACCAAACGAAATGAAAAAACGGAATCGAGGGGAGATGGACTGCGCAAAAGACAGTAAGAATAAAATTGTTTGTGCACGTTGGAAAGATAACAGTGTTGTCACAACAATGTCAAACAAGTATGGGATGAACCCAGTACAAAAATGTCAGCGGTACTCTGCAAAAGAAGAAAAAGAAGAAAAAATATAGCTAAATCAACCCAACGCACTAAAATACTATATTAAATTCATAGGAGGTGTCGACCAACTAGACAATCATGTGTCCAATTACCGGATTGCTTTTCGAGGAAAAAAATTGTATATGTACATCGATTGTTTATTGGATGATTGACGTCTGTGCTACCAACACCTACTTACTTGCTAGAAAATTTGGATCTACCAAAGACAACTTACAGAGCGCTTTTGGCAAAATTAAGCAAAAACAGTGAAAAACCGGGAAGAAAAAAGGCTGTTGGTGAACGTAATATTTTTGTTAATGGAATGCATGTCATTATCACAGAACAAAATAGACTCAGATGTATAATTTGTAAAAACAATACAACTAAAGCTTGTAAAACTTGCAACATACCATTGCATGATAAGTGTTTTACATATTACCATAAAGAGTAATATTATTTTTTAATTTCTCTTTTTTATAATAAGCTTTTTTGTAATAGGTACTTTATTTATAAATAAAATTTGAATCTTTGTGTTTACTTATTTTTATACCAATAAAGCATCTCTAAAGCACAGTGGGTCGTTAAAGATCCTCCCCCTATTTTCGAAAATAAACTTTAAACGTTTTTTTTAACATTTTTTCCATGTTTATTATTGTCTTAAATCACTCTGCAAACTTTTTGATCACGTTAGTTAAACTTTTTTAATTCTGGGCATTAATGCGTTAAGAACGCAGATTGCCATAATGGAAAAGGCACCCACTAAAGCATCAGTTCACACTATTAATCCATGGTAGTTTCTTGTGGTATTATATTCCTCGGTAGTTTGTACTTGGTCAAAGTTGTGTAGCTGCCATTAAAGCAGTGATGATGCTAAAGTCTCTTTTATTGAGGTCAAGCAATTATTTATCAATAGCGGCCAAAAAAATGATAAACTTTTTTTGTTGTCTTAGTTTTGAAACGTTGGATATATGAGAGGTTTCTTAATTGGCCTTCAACTGTTTGAAATGAGATTTAATGTAGCTTCTTCTAAAAGCGCAGAGTGGCGCTGACGCAATGGTAGAAGACTATGCACCTTTTTTTGCAAGAGCATCGGCAGTCTTGTTGCCCTTACACTTCCAGTGGCCTAGTACCAACATGAGAGTAACTTTGGTCAGACCTTTGATGCTGAGTAGACAGTCCCAAGTTAGCCAAATGTACCTACGTCTCAGAACTGTTAGTGCAACTTGACTATCTGCTGACATATATGCTTGGATTTTGGTAGCGTCTTTTCAAAAATTTCAAGGAACATTGTTCAGTAGCGAGTATTTCTTCTTGAAACACGTATAGAAAATAGATTTTTGGACATAAATTGGCTTGGAAGGAGAAGAAGATTGTAGGAACATACGTAGCTGCTCCGAACGAAAAGAAAGGACATACTATGCCACCACTGTTGAATGGTAAATAAATTCTTGCTGGTAGGTATTTGAATACGTAACACGAATATTGAAATATCTAATATTAGAGAAAGGTTTGTTGCTGCATATAACCAACCAGCTCTTTAATCCTCGCTACTTTCGCAATATACGTAATTTTGTCAATATTTAGATGTGTTGTATTTGTTCTTCCAAACCACTATTTGCGCTGCTTATTTCAGGCATAATGCTCAGTTTAAAGAGATCTGCTGCAAACAGCTCGAAGCGTTTGAGAATCCTATATTCTACATAGCATTTTCCATTTCACTCAATCTGTTGAATTATATATACGTACGCTTTTTGTCCTACACAAACAGCCTCTGAGGAATAATGTAGTAATTTTTTATTTCGTTGATTTTCGTAGAGTTCTCGGAGTACGAAAGCAGGAAAAAACGTTTCTTGCCATTTTGGATGCGCATTTGTTACGACGACTTTCGTACGCAGGCCAACGCACGCGTTACGAGAGCACACACCACAGAAGTGATAAACGTCGTCCTTGCGATTTGTGTTTTCAATAATGTTCCGGATTTGAAACGCGAGGAAGTGTCACTCAGTCACACATGGTTTAGAAAGCTGTCGCGCCAAATTCAGACGAAAACTGCATTGACATCGGATGGATATAGAAATTGATACTGGAAATATACACATTTTTCTCATTTATTGTGTCGAAACTTCTAAATTGATTTAAGGTTTCAATTTATTACGGGAATGAAGGCTATTTCTGTCTTTTTGTTATTTTCGCTAGCAGCTAAATTGATGGGAAACGCTTGACATGCGGCAGACAGTGTGTGTAATAGATGATGACGGGCAGAAAGAATTCGTGAATAGTAGCAAGATTTCAACGAATTTAGAAGTATGCGACGGATGGTAATTACGAGTTTTGGAATATACGAAACATTTTGCTTATGCTTATTTGCATTCCAAACATGTTCATGCTTGCTAATTTTTATACTTCCTTTTCGATAAGTGTAGATGTAAAATTAGGAATGCACAATAGGAATGGGAAAATGTCCAACAACTGCGTCAATGCTGTATCTCTAGACTAAGCACCTCGATCCATTGGGGTGACACACGAAATTCTATAGATAGATATTTACATTCTAGTAGCGAGAATGGTGTGGTGTACTCAGCGACCTATCGTTTTAGAAAATTTTTACACAGGAGACTGCGCAGAAGCTCAGAGAATGTTACGTCAAACATCAGAATGCAAATATATTACCAGCAGGATGTATGTAGTTGCTGATTCTATGGGTGAAAGAGAGCTATACTTAGACCAAATGTTTATAAAGCATTGGATTAGTACCGATGGTCGTATTAAATGGTTTTCAAGATTACCAGAAGCCATAGCACTAAATTATTTATTGCTTGGAAAAGGGAACCCTCTGAATATCATAATTCGCCATATTACAAACGCTTCAGCTGACAAAACAAAAGAACATTTCGCCATTAGGTAATAAATAAGCTCACGTTGTAAACTTGACAAAAAAATGGACAGTTGAGAGGTGATAGCTTTGAAAATTTGTTTTGCTGTGCGACGACATTTTGACGAATGTTTTGATGTACTGTCATCTTGAGGTTTCTAGAGAAAGTCTCTAGAATTCTTCTGAAAAAGCTGACATCTAAAAGACTTCAACGCAGTGAACAACAGTCGTGAAAACCTCTGCTCAAGAATGCTGTGGTTGCATGAAGACATTTTTCTTAATTTTTGATTCTGCTGAACTTTAATCCAAATAATAATGAAGAATAGTAAGTTTGAAGGCATTAAGGTTGATCTATTTTTCCCCACTTGCATTATACAGGATTTCTACGGCCGAGCGGGACATAGGGGGAATACATACAATCGGTTTTCGGCGAATATCATCTCCCTAATAATACTTCACCCAAATTTAAATGCCACACAACGGCTTAATAACGCAATGCACGGATTGTTTAGGGTTCGAATCCCTACAGATCAATTTTGTTTTTTTCTTTTTTTATCTTCAACAACAATAATTTTTACAATAACAAAAATGCTCGAGTGCTATTATGTGTTTCGCTTTTCAATTAAAAATTTAAAAAAAAAACAAAATTCTGTCGGGATTCGAACCCTAAACAATTCGTGCATTGCGTTATTAAGCCGTTGTGTGAACTTCTACGCTATGGCCGCCTGCAGTCCTGTCACATGTTAACAGCCTTATTAGGAATTTACGTGCAATAGATTTAAAAATAATAATTTTCTGGCTTTATTAAAATGACTATCTTTGTACTATGTTGAGGAAATGTTCATCGTTAGCCTAGTTATCATATGCGGCATTTAAATTTGGCTGAAGTAGTATTAGGGAGATAATATTCACTGAAAACCGATTGTATGTATTTTCCCTATGTCCCACTTGGCCGTGGAAACCCTGTATATTTGGCAATAATAACTACACAATAAAACAGAAAAATATGAATAATAACTGAGTCTATGGTAACATAATCTAAACTATAACTGGCTCGGTATTGGTCCCCAACAGAATACGGTCTGAGAGTTTAGTAATGGCTGATCACTCTTCATCTCCTTATTACGTTCCCTAGCCCAACAGGGTAATTCGATTAAACGAATGATGGACCAAGATTTCCTCTGATAAGGCCTTCAACTAAAGCAATCTAATTCATACTTATGAAAATCATATCTGCCTGTTTACCTGTAATCATAATGGTTAAATTGCTTTGCACAGAATTTTTAAATAATTTGGGACATGCATTGGATATGATCACACAGTATATTGAACTGAAAATTGCATTTTGGTATTATGTCAAGAAAATTAAGTTGCGTAATTTTCTTAAGGTTTGTTAAGGTTTATGTTTTAACATGTTTCGCCAATAGCTATTTCTGGAAAGAATTTTGCTGAGAAAGTGAGTCTTGGACACCCAACTTAACAAATGAACATCACATCGGTTAAGACACAGCCTATGTTGTGGTTGGCTATCTCAAACAATTCACCACTGCCTTTAGACACTTGCACCTTTGCTAACTGCATGTAAACCAATTAAAGCCACGCTTTGAGTTGTTTTTGATACCTCTTCTAGTTTCTGCATTATTAAATGAAACAAGAAGGATTACTATTGATCTACCTAACCAGTGGCTTAGGTATTTTTGCCTTCTATCCAATTAACACTTAGAAAACCTTGAATTATGCCACAGAGCCACCGTATATTGAAGGTCAGTGCCCGAATGGCTGCTTGACTATCAGACATTACAACAATCTCTTGCTTTTCGTAGCTTCTGTTGATGTTGAAATGGACGCGTCTTTCAATGGGGTCCTCAAGCTTTCAGAATATTTGGTTCTAAGCCTCCATATATTCCTATTCCAGTCCCCTCTGCCGTTTTGGGCCATCAGTGTACCATTTGATGGCGTTGCTATTGACTTTCGAAACGGTGTCTTTGGTTGCATTTGCTCTTGGTATTAAGATTTGTGGTAACTCTTTTCACAAACCCTCCTTGGCAAATGGGCTTAGGGCATGTTCCAGTTTTTCTCAACTTCAGGAGGTGGAGGCGTATGTCTAACCAATCCTTCTTTTCGCTGTGCTTTCCACCAAAATGTGGAGGGAAGTCATGTTTAATACCACTTCAATAGGTGCTGTGGAACAGGTTCTCACTTGGTGAAAGCAGGTTGCACTTTGGCAAGATAAGCCACCGCTCCATAAGTAATCATTGGTCTCACTATTTCTGTATAAATCCATAGCAGTATTTTTGGGTTGCATCGCCAATTATTTCCTGTGAAGTTTCTACAGACCATTAGCGCCTTCTTTTACCTTGTTCGTTACTTAAAGCTCAGGCTAGTGCCATGAAAGTTTATTATCTAGAATAAGGCCTAGATATTTCCCCTACTTTTTCCAAAATATAGCATCCAATTAAGAAACAAATAATTAAGGTTTACCCGATAAATCCGAATGGATAAGAGATTAATTGATTTTCTACTGAAATCGAACTCCTGCACCGAAAGTAAGGGTAACTAAATCGACCATTTCGACGAAAACAGTATTAGGTTACAGCTGTAATGAATTAAGTAACTGCGTGAAGAAGAAGAAATAGATTTAATTTTTGCGGGATTAATTTTCCTTGGAAGCATTCCAAAAGTTCTAAATGAAGTTGTGGCAGGGATATTTAAAACTGATTCCGTTTAAGTTTTAAATCGAAGAGAAAAACGAAAGAATTGAAAATAATGTTGAGCGCTATGATTAATGATGGCAGACGACATGACTAATTCCAACGATCTCATCCAGTAGCGTCTCAACTTGGCGATATTTTTGCCGAGAGACGGCATGCATCTCGCAGCGAGAACACAAATTATGCTGTCGCTGAAAAGTAAACTACAATGAATTATGAGGTGTGAGAAAATGCTTTTATTAAAGGAAGAAAAGTAAGTACATTTAAGCATTTTATAAAGTAGTTGCGATTAGCTACAGTAAGAGAACTGATTTGAATAAGTCAGTGGATTTGGTTAACAATAATATCGTGTTTAGTATTCCAGAAAATTACAGAATCCGTAAATGTCACTTGGATAGAAGTGGTAAACAGAACGCAGTTTGTTTCTGTTTTAAATTTTCCGGATTGTTAATCTCTAATATACATCTGCAACTTAAGAAATAAAGTATGCAATGTTTTACCCTACAGGAGTGATCTTCGTTAGGAAGAATGTTGTTTTTATAATCTGAGCAAGGTTAGCACATTTTCTGAACGAATCCGTTATTTTAATTATTGTAGGTACATCTTAGGACTAGGTACTAGTTCAAGAGCTGAGGAGGGTATTGTGAATTGTTCTTCAAATATGCCTTTTTTCTTGCTCTTTTAAGCAATGCATTTGAAAAGTATCTAGTTCTTCTAAATCCAGATACAAAGTTATTAGAATAAGGTCGCTCAAGGTGAGAACATTAAATAACTGAACCGTTTCTGTCCGAAACCAATTCTTTCGCTTTTGGTTATATTTTCCATTTTCCAAAATATCCTAGCTTAATATTGCTGTTGCCACCATAGTTTTCTGCTTCATCAAATTGGTGCAGATGTCGCCAGTTCTGTGTGAAATATTACTGTTTTCTGCATCATAGTTTGTGTTTAGCTGTTTCGTTTAAAGCGGCGATAAAACTAAATAATAACAAAAATGAATTAATAATTTCTCCTGCATACACAAATGCTGATGTAGCCCCTGGTATTGTACTGCAGTTTGCAAAAATTCTTCAGAAAAAGACTTCAAAGGGTCAACACGATTAGGATAACGTGGGGCACCTTCGGACATCAAAATTAAAAATTCAATATCTTGGTTGAAATTAAGCCTTTTGGTATAAAAAAATATCAGGGGAAGTAATGTTGTGTTTCCCATCTCCCTCATAAAAGTTAATTCACTTACGAGTTACTATTGAACTCTAAGTAAAAAAATAAAATAAAAAATGGTAACTGCCCCGCGGTGGGGTACTTCCGGACAAGTGGGGCAGTTTCGGACAACTTAAAATTGCTTGAAAATATAAGAGTTTCGGAAAATTATTTATTCAAAAGACAACATTGCAAATGAATATATAATATTTGCTGATCATCTAAAAATGGAATACTAATCTGACTCGCTGAGCCTATCCTCTTTTGTAATAGAGGTCTGATTCAGAACTTGAGGCATCTATTCTTTCACGTCTCTGCCATTTAACATTTCTGTTACTCTTACTTTTGTTTTTTTTTTTTCTGAGAGTATTATTTCGACTGTTTGCTTTTTATTTTCCGCTTTGTCTGTCAAATTTCTTTTGCACTTTTAAGTTTCATTTTTTGAATTTTATCTAATTCTTCTATTTTATTTTATTTTTCTGGAGTGCTTGTGTAGATCCTTGATTTGCTCTTTTCTCTTGGTTTCCTATTTCCCTGTCTTGGTCCTGCTTTTGGAAATGGTTTAATGTCGGAAGGCTTAATAATTACTGACGAAATAATGTTTATCTTTGTCTTCGTTATTTTGTTATTGCCCTAATTTTTGTTGACAGATATGTTCTCTTTATCATTGAGTGTGTTGTCATGTGATGTGTGTGTGATCATCAGTGAGTGTGTTAGCAATGGCAGTGTCTTGAACATTTAATACAATTTCAGAGAGAATTGAATTTACCGTTAAAGAAGGGTCAGGCCGATCCATCGCATATATTGATTTAAAATTATCGTCTGAGTAAACAAGAGAACTGAAGGGATATATTCCGGTATTCTTAAAACGGCTTACAATATTCTTTGGGTTGAATGCTAGCAAATATGGTTCAGCAGTATGTTTACCCACGCCCGCTATTGTCTAATGGTTGCATCTTATGGGTGCAATGGGGAGGGAAAGAAAGCAAAATAATTCAATCATAATCAAGAGCATAAGCCTCTTTGATAGTTTTTTGTCGATTTCAGGGCGGTCGTCTTTCTTTTTTTTATAATTTCGCACTATATTATTTCATAATAACTGAAAGAAAATTTCGACTAAAAACACTTTCATAAATAAAGTGTAGTATGTACTGGATTGTAGGACACATCCTGACAGTCCCAATCTACCTCACATACTTTGTCCGGATGTGCCCTACCAGCAAAAGGATCGGTTAGGGCGACCTGCGCTTTAAACAATCAAAGCACTAGATATAGGTTATGTTTCGTTCCTTGTGTAAAAATAAAACATCTTTCAGCTGAAATACTAAAAGGTTCAGTAAAACTTATTAACAAATGCATAGATTCGTACAAACAGAGTCTAATTTTTACAAGAAAACCTTTTCCGATATATTTTTTGCTAGTTGAATTATTATGGCGCAACTACTTGACACGAACTCTAGATCACAGCTGTGATTTCAAGGCTGAATTTGGTTATAATTGAGGCAGGTTCTAGCGGCAAATTTAAATTGTCCGGAGGTGCCCCATGTCCGAATCTGCCCCACCCTACCCTTATACTTTGATAATTTATTCACATCAAAGTATTACACCAGTTAAAATATATGGATAGAAAAGGTACTGGCACCATACGAAAAAGTCTCGTGGGAGAAGGTTGCAAACTGTCACACTCAAGTATTTTGAAAAAAAAACAAATAGGTACCGTGTTATGATTATTTGACCGATAAAAGCATAGAACATGAAACAATGCTCTGTTGCATGACAACATCATCGCTACCCTGGCTTCCTCTCATTCACAAGTATTTCCACTGGCTCTGGCCAAACGATTTTCTCAAAAAGAAAAAATGGATCAACCAGGTCTTGTAAGAAAATACAACAGAAATATGTGTAGAGTGGACCGACCAAACAAAAATATAAGCTAAGGTAATAATAACCCCACCCCTTCCCGTCTGTTAGTGAACTTACTATGTGCCAAGCCTTCAAGTGCGGCCCATTAACGTCATAGTTTAACCAGTTTATTAATTATTAAGTATGTTGATTGTCATTTGTTGAACACCAAATTCTCTCTCCGACCTCACAAAGGTTTCAGATTTGATTGAATCTTATGCAGACACAATGTCGTAGATGCTATCTAAAAACTTCTAACACTTGTAATACTCCTTAATCCCGCATCATTCTTCGATTTTTGACATTACCAGTTTTGTTTTCTTCATGGCTGCCACAACTCCCTGATACGTTGGTTACAGCAGCACAGTAACGTTTGGAGACAAAAATTTAGCAAATGTTTGCTCTTCAGAAGATTGATTTAGATGTCCGTTCTAAACAGCGAAATCGACACAATTTTTTTGGAACCATTCAAGAGATATGTGTTTGTTTGTTCATTCACCCCTTGCGTTTGATTAACATAGTCAACTCAACTGTGAACTAAAAAGAAGCCTAAGTTTACAACTTGCTGTATGACAGTCACAGATTTATCTGCGATATAAAATTCTGTGCAGATAATTGCAAGCAATTGCTTAAGTGACCTAAGGATTTGGGTTTAGTAAATCAAAAATTGGTTTTGCTTTAATTTGCAATGACAGGACCAGACACCGAAGTACCCACCTCCATTTTGCCAATTTCTAGTAAAGTTTTGTCTTTTTGCTCTAATTTGTGTTGCATTTCTGTTTCTTCGAAGTACCTTTTAGAGGTCGTTTTCAGTTTTTGGGCAGTTATTATCACAACTTTCTATTGTTTTCAAGACATCTCAAAGATGACTTAGCACAATTACTGAAGGTTTTAAGTTACAAAAGCTGAGACCATAACGTTATAGGACTTATAGACTAAGATAAAATAGAACGAGCATCCATGTTAAAAAGTGGTACTTTCCCCTACCTCACTGCCTTAGTATAACAGAGCAAAACCTGCCTGAAAATACTACATTGCTTTAGTAGCCTTCTAATCCGATGTTCTTAACGAATCCCAGGATTAGTTTGGGACCTGTACTAGATGCTGAAAGTTTTGCCGGCCTAATGCTTTGCGCTCGCACAGTATGTGCTCGACTGTCTCAGTTCGCAAAATCGAGGTGTGTCTTAGTCAGCTTTGCTCACCTTTTTGAGATGGTAATTTAAAAGACAATGAGCAGTAGGTAAACCAGTGAAGGTCCTTAAGTCTGATTTTCTTAGATCAGAAAGTTTTGTATTACTATTTGACGAGCAGTTAATAAATTTCTTCGCATGTGTTTGTCCGGCTGTTTTCCTCCAGTGAGATACCATTTCTTTTGCTTCCCAGTCTTTAAATTCCTTCTTGAGCTGGTGAATTGACACGCCAAAGAAGGGTTCGGATCCCATGAAATGCATGTCCGCGGCTTGTCTAGCAAGTGTGTCCTGGAACCCACATTAGAGAGAGAACTTAGACTCGAAGCTATGAGTGGTTATAGCTTTTAGAGCAGGTTGGCTATCGATACATTATATGTAGATGTTTGCATCCTTCACGCCTTTATCTAGGTTTTCTCGAATGCAAGGATCCATGCCGTGTATATCCGCTTGAAAGATTGTTGGAGATGCTCCTAGGGCTCTAGAGTGGTTGATCTTGTATACATGAACTCCAACCCCTACCCCTTTGCTAGTTTTGGTTCTGTTCACCATGGCTCCATCTTTCACGGCTAAGAAATAACACCCTCAATGGTTGAATGATGAATTTTTTAGTCGTTTGGAAGAAGCAAAAGGGTGGTATCAAGATTACCTGCCAGCCACCACAATTGGCAATACTCACGATTTGATGGAAAACACCATCTAATTACTTATATCGAGAAGCAGTACCATTATGCTGTTTATAGCGTGCATAACGTTAATGCAGTCAAAAATATTTTTTTTTGAATATCATACCAGAAAAGAATAATGTTTGGTAATTTGTGTTTATCATCTTTTTTTGTTTTAAATAATTTGTATTTCAGTTACTGTACATATTGCCGCCGTCTGACGGCAGATTTAACAAAAAATAAAAAACGTCTTTTTATTTAACAAATGTTACAATTCTACAAAAGTGTAACTTTTGGTGACATACAACATGTAGTAACACAACACAAATGCGTTTATGGTGTTCTGACTGTATAAATAATGCTGCAAGTTACAGGTTTCAATTTCAATGTCTATAGGATAACTTGAGAACAATATGAAGAAATGAATGATAAATTTTCATAATAACATTACTTTTCAAAAAAAAATAACTAAGAAACAGTGAAATTCTACGCACATAATGAACAAATCCATTTGAGCAGATATACATAATTGCGCGCTTTTGTATTTTCAACTAAATCTCCATCTTATAGATGCAAAATTTGAAAAATTAATCACAAGTTATTAAGTAGATACAAGAGCAGAAAATTCCAGACTCGCATTCTTACCGTCATTATATTCTTATTTTTATTAAAGTCTCTTGTGGAGGTTACTAAATACGTGCTGTATTATAAAAAAACCTGGAGAATCTAATCTTTAAAGAATGAACGTAAATAATAGTTCATTCCTTTTCAGTTCTCAGTCAATACACTGTACAATATAATAGGCTTATTTATGCTTTCAATCGATGTCTTCCGCAAACATACAATTGTGGACTCTTTTGTGGGCGGAATTCTGCGGGAAAATTGAATAGGATTACTTCAGTTTGCTTTCTACGGTTTGATGTTGTACATACACCCACGGATTGCTGGCGAAGCCGATATGACATTTGTTGTCTTCCTCATTACGGTTCTAATATAACGCTGTACAAATATTTATAGCGCATTTTTTAAGAGAGTATTATTCTCTGACCTACACTACCGTCCATAAGCATTTAGCAACCATTGCGTTTCCCGTAATTATTATCGAGTATGTATCTATTACTATTTTATTAATCAATCTTCGTATAAACAAACCTGGCACTTAAATATACAGGGT